>CAJHZI010000518.1:352500-440000 GCA_905160935.1 Enchytraeus crypticus | reverse complement strand
CACGATTTACAATGCTCATGAATGATAAAAGATTACGGTATACACTGCGTGTACATATTCCACTACCTAATTGACTACCTATATGACTACCTATTCCACTACCTAATTGACTACCTATTTGACTACCTATTCCACTACCTAATTGACTACCTATATGACTACCTATTCCACTACCTAATTGACTACCTATTCCACTACCTAATTGACTACATATTTGACCACCTATTCCACTACCTAATTGACTACCTATTTGACTACCTATTCCACTACCTAATTGACTACCTATTTGACTACCTATTCCACTACCTAATTGTCTATCTATTTGACTACCTATTTGACTAGCTATTCGCTGCCTATCCGACTACATACATGTATTTGACTTCCCATTTGACTAGCTTTATATTGACTACATTTTGACTATTTTTCTGTACAGAATAGAAGTTTTAGGAGTTATAGAAATTCTCAAACAATTGATTATCCTCAGTTTGAGGCGACACGGTTCTAAATCTTGAAACTTACTTATTTAACAGTAACGATTTTTTTGTGAAAATTGTATTCTACAATGTACATATAATAATACTGAATATAGGCTTATTAGCTATTTTTAAAGATTTTGTATCGAACACCAGCTTCATATAAATGAAGATTGAACATGTTAGCACTGCAAATGAATTTCTGTTTGTTTCAGGTTGTAGCCTGCAATGAAGAGTACCAAGGGGTTGTGAACATGTGCAGTGTGCCCGCCATACTGTCTGTGAAGACTATACATAATGGTTTGTGAAAACTACGTCTATATTTAATGTCAAAGGCAAACCTATAGTTTAAATTTAAAAACGCATTATAGTGACATGATCATGATGATATCTCTCACTTTTAAGCATTCTTAATACCACTTGTTTAACCATTAGTCAGTTTAATCAATTATCCATGTAGCCATTCCTGTGAATGTCCGAGATTTACTCTCTCATCAGCTCTACCGGGAATTTATCGAGGACCTCAGCAACAGTCATTTAAAATTCCTTGACTTTACCCAGCACGCTTACACACTGAACTCATCAGATATTCATAGCAAAAAATAGCTAAATCTAATGTTAACGTCAGTTTCCTCACTCGAAAGCGATGTCAGTGACGGGCGAGCCCAGGATTTGAACCCCGCACATACTGATTCGCGGTCGAGTGCCTTACCGATATCACCGACATCATAACGTCATTGATGTGCTTAATGATTGCATTCATTAGATCTATATCCTCTTCTATTGACAATAATCAGGGTCTACATATAGTATTTCAGTAAGACATATCCTGCGCTTGGTGATTTCTGAATATACTTTATATTCATTAGATATATTTTGTCTCTAATTATGTTGCTAGTGGTAAAGTATGTTAATCATAGTTTACTTGTACTTATTGATAAACCATTTGCATTCCAATGAAAGGCATTGTCTGTGATCCATAAACTGAATTCAGAATTTGTTTAGCTCCAGCGGCAATTAACTATTTTCTTGATCAATCAATCAATTAATATGTATATTTAAAAAGCGCCGCTCTATGCTAAATGCCACAGAGTTACTATTGATAATACTGACCTTAATTTACGCATAAGTATTTTCATAAATAAATGTAGGCCTATTTTTCGATTTACTTATCGGCATATTTTTGAATTAATGTTACGGTCAGTTATTTTTAAATATGCAATTGATTTTGCAGCTGCTTATGATGTCGTTGATGACAGTAATATCACAGCAATAGTGATAGAGGGCGATCCTCTCAATGAAACAGTTGTGGAGTTCTATTGGGAACAGCCGAGCAATGTAAATGGTGTAATAGTAAGCTATCATCTGCGGCTCAAGCGTGCACTAAACCCTCAGGTGTGGGCGTCAGTCTGATGATCTACAGCATAATACGTTGTAAAAGTACAATAACGTAAATTTCTGACTGCATTTCATTTATTTCTAGGAATGTTAAATTACGAAGATAGAGAATTAGGAACCTGGGTCTCAATCTCTTCTCTCATTTATATTGGCAGATACAAAGCATAAATTTCTTTAAAATAATATTGTTGATTGGAAACAGACCGTAGGTCAGGATTAGATATTCAGGGTGTTGGGTAGGGTCTAAGCTGAGGAAAATATAGGGGGCCCACCTCGGCAAAAAGCACATCGCCCAAGAAAATAATGGTATATCACGACAAAAATGAGCGCCCCCAGTCCCGTGCACCCCTTAAAATAGGGAGGGGGTGGTAAGAATCCCACGGCCAGACGGCACCTTGGATGCCCCACAGATATACCAGGAGGACATTCCATGCGCCTTAAAAGGATAAGTGTGGGCACATGGAATGTGAGAACTATGAGTGAAAGGGGAAAGTTAGAAAATGTAAAGAGGGAAATGGAGAAAGGGAAAATAAATGTCCTAGGGATGATGAAGTAAGGTGGTTGGGAACTGGAGATTTTATAAGTGATGGTTACAGGGTTTTATACTCCGGAGGAGATAAAAGGGAGAAGGGTGTGGCAATAATATTGGATAGAAATTTAAGTGAACGAGTAACAAAGATTCTTCAGTGCAGTGACAGACTGATGTTAGTGCAGATCAAAGCAGATCCAGTAGATTTGGTGTTTATCCAAATCTACATGCCTACATCAGCCTCAGAGGATGAGGAAATTGAAGCGATGTACGAAAAAATAAAAGGAATGATTAAAAGAGAAAAAGTCACAGATCAAGTGATAGTTATGGGGGATTGGAACGCGATGGTGGGTGAAGGGAGAGATGGCAATGAAGTTGGGGAATATGGTCTAGGAAAAAGAAATGAGAGAGGACAGAAATTGGTTAACTTTTGAAATAGAATGAGATTAGCGGTGTCCAACACTTGGTTCAAACATGAGAAGAGAAGGCGTTACACATGGAAGAAACCAGGAAGCACCGGAAACGAGGGAAGATGCCAGATAGATTATATATTATAAAATTATTCTGATAAAGCAACGGTACAGGAATAGTGTGAAGAATTCAAGGGCTTATCCAGGAGCCGATATTAATTCAGACCATAATCTAGTAATTGCAAAAGTAGGGCTTCAGTTGAAGAAAATACTTAAGAAGAAAAGCAGTAAGAGATGGAATTTGAAAGGATTGAACTTGAAAAGAAGTCTGTTTCAGGAAGCAGTGGAAAGAAAAGTTAAGGAAATGGACTACGAAAGAACAGGGGTAAATGAAAGATGGTGCCAGCTAAAAGAAGCTATTAAAATAGGTGCAAAGAAGTTTATGGCTTTCTTAAAGCAAATACAGCTAAAAAACCTTGGATCACAAGCGAGATGCTAGACAAAATGGATGAAAGGAGGAAATGGAAAAGTATTGACACCAGTCATGGCCGAAGGAAATATAGAAGCTTAAACAGTGAACTTAGAAGAATTACAGACAAAGCAAAAGATCATTGGTGGAGTGAAAAGTGTGATGAATTAGCAGAATATGATAGAAGAGGGAGGTCGGATCTATTATACCAGGAAGTTAGGATATTAACAAGAACCGATAAGAAAAAGAAATGAGATGCAAAGAACATTAGTATAATGGGTAAAGATGGGGAATTGAAGACAGAGCTGGAGGAAGTAAAAGAAAGATGGAGAGAATATGTAGAGGAATTGTATGATAAGGCTGGTAAACCAGTTCAAGAGGATTTTAAAATAGAAGAAGAGAATATCATAGAAGACGATAAAAGGGGCACCGATTTAATGAAGGAGGAAATTTATTCTGCAATTAAGAGTATGAAGAAGGGGAAGGCAGCCGGGATATACGATATCCCAGCAGAATTCTTGAAAATGTTGGAAGGAAAAACACTCAATGAGTTAATAGAAGTATGTATGGAAGTATACAGTACAGGTATTTGGCCAGACGACTTTACCAAGTCAGTGATGATTCCAATTGCCAAAAAAGCCAATCCTGCGGAGTGTTCGGATTACAGAACAATCACCTTAATACCTCATGCATCGAATATCTTATTAAAGATAGTAAATAATTGCATTCAGTCGAAAGCAGAGATGATACTGAGTAAGACACAATTTGGTTTTAGGAAAGGATGCGGCACAGGAGAAGCAATAGGAGTAATGCGGGTTCTTTGCGAAAGAAGCTTAGAATATGGAAATGACGATTTTTTATGCTTTGTAGACTTCGAGAAGGCCTTTGACAGGATTGATTGGATAACGATGATGAATATCTTAAAAAGGA
Source organism: Enchytraeus crypticus (assembly GCA_905160935.1). Classification (NCBI taxonomy): domain Eukaryota; kingdom Metazoa; phylum Annelida; class Clitellata; order Enchytraeida; family Enchytraeidae; genus Enchytraeus; species Enchytraeus crypticus. The sequence goes on along the minus strand of CAJHZI010000518.1, from coordinate 435,791 downwards.
TAGGAAATGACTGGAGAGATGGAAGACTAATTTTGAACTTGTACATGAATCAAGGAGCAGTAATCAAAATCCAACAAGAATAAACAGAAGAAGGTGAAATAGGACGTGGAGTAAGACAAGGTTGTAGCATTTCGCCGCTACTGTTTAACATTTACTCTGATGCAATGATGGAGTAAGATATGGAAGACTTGGAAGAAGGAATAAAAGGAAGGAATAGTAGGAGGGAATTTGTTACAAGATGTACGATTTGCAGATGACAAGGAATGGTAGCGGGCAGCGAGATTGGATTGCAGAAGATAATGGATAGGCTAAATGATACGGCTTTGAGATATGGCATGAAGATTAATATAAAAAAGACCAAGGTTATGAGAGTGTCCAATAATAAAGGTGAAGTTAATATCACAATAAATGGGACGAAATTGGAACAGGTAAGGAGTTTCAAATATTTGGGTCATACTATAACCGATGATGGGAAATGTGAGACAGAAATATGCAGTAGGATTGCACAAGCAAAAGTGGCCTTTGGTAGTAGAAAAGAACTATTAACAAAAAGTCTAAAGAAAGACACAAAGATAAAGATAGTGAAAACTTTGGTTTGGACCACGCTATTGTATGGATGTGAAACATGGACCTTAAGGAAGGAAGATATTAGGAAACTGGAGGCATTGGAAATGTGGATTTGAAGAAGAATGGAGACGATTCGTTGGACTCAAAAGGTTACAAATGAGGAAGTCCTGGAGAGAGTTGGCACAGATAGATAGTTGATAAATATATTAAGAAATAGGAAGAAGAGATGGATAGGACACATTCTAAGGGGGAAGGTCTATTAAAAGAGGTCATAGAAGGTAGAATAGAAGGAAAAAGGGACAGGGGCAGGCCGAGATTAGGTATGTTAGATGATTTAAAGACCCACTCATATGTGAAAATGAAGAGGAAGGCGTAAGACAGAGAAGAGTGGAGGCGTTATGTACCAAGGACCTGCCAGTAGGCAGTGCACTAAGAGAGAGAGAGAGAGAGAGAGAGAGGGTAGGGTCTCTTCCATCCTCAGGTCGGTCTGTCAATCCGCCCTCCCAAGTTTGGGTAATAAAACACCTTGAGGGTTGCCTTTGCCCCACCCCCAACTTTTGATATTTGGTGGAGACTGTGTGTCTAATGATCTCTCTGAAATTTAACAAGCATCAATCTGTTCATACAAAGTATAGATCTATTGAAGCTGTTATATCCGTATGTAATTCTTGAGAGTTGCACAAAGTAAAATACTTCTATATTAGTAAATGGCAAGAAAGAGCTATTTGTAGCAACATACCTTCGCAGTGCTTTGACTTGTATTTTTGCAGCAGTTATGATGAAAAAATCATGTATATATAATTGTTTATTTTTTAAGCAATAAACGCTCGTAGAATGAACTTAACTTCTATACTTAAAGTATACAATATACGGGGAGCGTTTATGTTAAATATCTTTGCACGGATATTTCAGGAAGGTTGTTTTGTTGTTATAAATAATTGACCAATCTATCGCCTGCGTAATACTTTTTCCTAAATCTAATAAATTGTTTTGCTATTTAAATATTTGTATGATTTTGAATCTGCAGCAGCGTCCTCTGACGTTCTGTATACCGAGTCACTCATTAGACCCATGGACTAAGAGGTACAGTGTGGGGAACCTACAACCTGGACAATGGATCTATAGCATATCAGCTGAATCCTTGGCCGGTAGAGGTCCGTGGTCCGGCGACAAGTACTTCGTTATTCCTGAAGGTATACTCTTTTCTTTTTGCTCACCGTCTTGATTTTGTCTCAGTAGTGCTCGATGTTGTCATTGATGACTGTAGCACTGTAATTGTTGCTGTTATTATTATTATTATTATTATTATTATTATTATTATTATACGAAGAGAAAATACTTTAAAAATGTCATGGTACCGCATGTTTAACAACGATGTAACTGTGATGTTCTATTGTAATTGCAATTGTGATCTACGTTTGCAATCATCTAAATAAATCAATTGTATGTAACTTGATTTTTACTTTGCTTGTCTTCATACCTAGTTTTGATGCTATTCACTTTATAAAAACTATATTTTTGGTAGCAAGAGATTGTTAGGTTTAACAGTCGTTAACCCTAGCAATCTGTTAGTAAAATAGTGTATAAATACCATTCAAGTGTCTGTGGTGACTTTAAACGCCCTAAACCAATTTCATCCTACAAATTGGGCGAGATAGACCTTCGAAAGACAAACAAGCGTTGAATTTATGTATCATACAGTTAATAGAAATATATAGACATAGATTATTAAAGTAGATGTATGTTATTGAGTAATTTAATTTGTTTCTTTTGGATGATAAATTTTGACTATTTTAATTCTTGTTAAATGTTCTTTGATGTTTTTACATTCGTTAACATTTTTGCATTTATATTTATACATATATATATTCTTTTACGCGTGTTGTGTCCGGGTTGCTTGAAGAATTGACCAACCGGTGACTGCACGTGTCGAAGAAGGCGACTAAAGCACTAAGATCCATACCAACGTCAGAAAGGGCATTCGGTTGGTGAGCGCCTCTTTGAGACACTCTATTCGTATCCCGACCCTAGTTAAACTGGGATTCAGGGGAGGATGATGATGATGATGATATATTCTTTTAAGCTATTTGTTAGGATTTAGTCTTTAGTGTGTTTTGATTCATAAGTCACTGTTTTTGTAAATGTTTTAATTATGTTTTTCATGTTGATTCCCTTATTACATTTAATTGGCTATAATTCATTTAATTTGCTTGATTTCATGTAATGAATACTTTTTTGAATAATGTAATAAATAAATACTTTGACTTCAGCTAACACTGTGTTTTGTCTTTTAATTTATGTGTTTTGACCATTTAATTGAGTGTTTTTATGTTGCCAGTGCTACTTGACAGTTTTAATGCTCTTTATGAATGCAGCAGCTGAAGATATCATTAGGATTCCGCTGGCCGCTGTGTTCGTGCTCTCGTTCATCACGGTGTTCTGCGTTATACTCATATCCAGCTGCTCCGTCGTGATGATCTGGAAGAAAAGGTCAGTTCTTAGCATTGTATTCTAAAGATGTTTTAAAGAGTTTGTGAGTTCTAGGCGACACTCAAGTCTGTTTCGTCAGGTGGAAAACGTAACTACTCAAGGTCACAAATGATGACACGTCATAGAGGCTTGGGTGAAGAGATTATATTATAACTCTGGAGCGATATTATAACTTAATCTTAACTTTTGTCAATTAGTTGTTGGGTGTAATGCCTCGGATGCGTAGAATGTCTTCAAATTTTGTTATTCGAAGAAGTATTTTGGTTGTGTATAGATAAACTTTGATGCTATGCGGCACTTTTATTTTTAAGGTTTGCTATTATATTGGCTGTAGAATCATTGAAGAAATGTTACTATAATTGAAATACTACCTTGAATTTTAAATTAAATTAAGTCTAAATTGTCGCCTCAGTTAATATAATTTTAACAATGTCTTTTAGAATTATATCTGAAGTTGAAAGACAATTGTACTAAATACAATTGTTGCAAATTGCGCAACAAATGAGCTATCACTTCAATTAAATGACAGAAATTCTCTTAATAGTAATACTTACATTGTTAATTTATGAAATACATAAAATATGCGAGCGTTATAAATTTCATTAGTACATGACAATGAAATGAGGATTTGTAATCCGCTCTGCCTCAAGATATAATATTATGCGACTCTCAAATAGTGGAATTACAACGAATTACAACTGGGAAACGTCTAGAACATGAATGTCTGATCTAGAACATGCGTGATGTGAATTCGTGGCTCTTTATTATTATGTCGCGATCCTTTTAATTATTGTAACCAAAGACGCATTTAGATCTAAATACTGTCATTTCATTACCTAACGTAAAAATGACCGATTATTGAAAATAAGAAAAGATAAATCCTGATTAGATTTATTTCATATATGTACTTTTATTTCATGCATAATCATTTGCCATGTACGTATGCTTTTATCAATACAAAAGTAACTCTACGTTGTTCTTGTATTCTTTTTGAATAATATATTCTATGAAATGTGAAGGTTATGAACAAACTTATTTGATATCAGTAAGCAAATGATATCAACTCGTTATAGCGTTCATCATCTCTTGCTATATACTGTATATTGTGCGCATACCTGTAAGTTTGATTTTGATTTAAACATGTTTGATCTTGCATAATTGCTTATAGAAAAACATTGGTTCAAACGTTGAATCCTCATTACAATCATATGGACGATCGTAAGTTGACGGATTTTTAGTATTGTATTAGTAAATTATCGCGTTTCTCCCATTCGATGTTTGTATCTAATTTAGATAAAATAATGTGGACGCAAAAAATTAAGTTTTTTGAAGCGATGTCTCAGTGTATACCGTTTAATTGGATATATTAATTTAAGTATTTTTGATGTTGATCGTTAAGACCATACATCGAAGCTGCGAAGTTCAGGCTTTTCGTAAGCTTCAGTTATGTCTAGCCTCGGTTCAAAAGTTAAACATTAAAGTTTCAGTTCCATTTCATCATTGGGCCAGTTTTTCTTATTTGATATTGATTTTTAATTGAATTTGAACTTGAATAATGTTGTCGATCGCTGGAATTCTCTTTATTGAAAGAAAACTTGGTAGAAAAATGAGCCTCAGACCTACAATTTGGAAGAACGTTAAAGAGTTAGTGAGAAAGATTAGTTCAGTGATCTTAGATTACTGTACACAATTTCTGATACTATTTGAAGTTAATTTGCATTACTCTATATTACGTTGATATTGTTTCAGTGTAAATCACCACTCGTTAGTAGGTATGATTTTTCGGTGTGCTACACATTACTCTGCACTGTGATACTATTTCAGTGTACTTCAAACTACTGTACACTATGCTACTATTTCAATGTATTGCACTTTACTGTACACTGATACTATGCTACTATTTCAGTGTTTGCTGTACACTATGATACTAGTTCAGTGTTTTCTGTACATTATGATACTATTTCAGTGTTCTGCACATTACTGTACACTATGATACTATTTCAGTGTTCTGCACATTGCTGTATCCTGTGATACTATTGCAGTGTACTGGACATTACTTTACACTATGATACTATTTCAGTGTTTTCTGTACAATATGATACTATTTCAGTGTACTGAACATTGCTGTACACTATGATAGTATTTCAGTGCATTGCACATTACTGTACACTATGATACTATTTCAGTGTACTGCACATTACTGTACACTATGATACTATTTCAGTGTACTGCACATTACTGTACCCTGTGATACTATTTCAGTGTACCCATTCACGTACACACCGGATCGCTGGGAGATCCCTCGCAGTGACGTCACGCTGATGAAGACCATAGCTAGCGGTTCTTTTGGAATGGTTCACATTGGACTATTGAAGGCGAGATATGACCACTCGCAGAAGATTAAAGTGGCCATCAAGGTATGAAGATGAGTGGGCTAGAAAATTATTACAGCGAATTATAATCAAATAGTTAGCCTTTGAATATGGAAGACTAGCATGTGCTTCATTCAATTTAAAAATTCAATTAACAAAATTATGGAACGGAGTGAAAAATTGGAGCATAATGGATATTTCCTTAATATTAATTACTTTGGACGGTTAATTTAAAATAATGTAGCAATGTGTGTGGTATTGTGTCCAGGACAATGTAGAATATACGAACCGTAAACTGCACCTACCGTAAGAGGCGACTGAGCAAGAACTCAGGATGGCAACAGGAAACTGCCTCCACATATTAGTTCCACTCTTTAGGCTACATTAAAGTGTGAAAAGCCTTTGTGAAGGGATTAACTCACTAATCGATGGAGTGCTCTTTATGGAGCGGGAAGCAGCATGAGAGTATAAATATGTACCTTGGGCCTGCAAATTTGGAAGGACACGGGAGAGAGAGGGAGAATGTAGCAATACTTGACATACAGACTTCTTATATCGGGGCGAGGCGAATTTGGAAATAGTCAAACAGAAGACTGAACATCATTTGTAGAAGCTAATTAATAACAAATACTCTCAGAAAGTTCTGGAACTATATACCTGAGGATATTAAATCTGTTGACTCAATCGGTTTTTAAATCTACATTTAGAGATTATGTATTTTTTTAAAGTATGCATTGCAATAATGGAGTTGTTGTTATGTTTATCTGACAACGTTTATTGACACTAAAAATCTCTATTACTGCAGTGTTTAATTTCATGCATTTGCTTGAATTGTGTTATTTTTCTGGTATTGCAATTTTGCTATTGTAGCAGATATGTCACTACGGACTGCATAAATAAAAAATATGAGAGACATAAACATACAGTCTATATTACTCCCTTTGTTTATAGTCTATTTAATTATTCGGTTGTACTGATATTAAACAGATTGTCAGCAAAGAGAACACCATAGACTGTTTGTTTACCTCCTTCATACATTTTATTTTAGTGTCATATTTTAGTGTCCGTAGTGTCATATCTGGTAAATTATAGTTATACTCCCAGCTCTGTGTCAGGGTTGTTTTAAGAATTGACCGACCGGTGACTGCACTTGTCCTAGAAGGCGACTAATGCACTAAGGTCCAAACCAACGTCAGAAAGGGCATTCGGTTGGTGAGCGCCTTGACTCCAGATATTGCTAGAAAATTTAATAAAACAAATAGAAGAGATTATAGGGATTTGACTGATGATATTGTATGGGACAGAGAGGAGTGAAGAAAGTCTTTTCGTATCGCGACCTACAGGGACTAAAGGGAAGATGATGATGATGACTGATATAGTCATACAGCGTTATCAACTCTTTGCTATTGACTATTTACTCAGTTTGATACTTTTTATGTTCGTGGCTATTGAATAATGACGTTGACTAAACTCATTGACTACCATTTGAGTTTCACCAATATGGTTCTTAAATGCTATTTAAATGCTGGTAAATCAATGTGGATGTGTTAAGGTGGGACAAGTCGTATATTTTGCAATCCGTTAAACTATATAGCACTTATGCATAGTTTCTTTCCGAGAATTTTACTGAAAGGGATGGTAAAAATGACACCCCGTGTTTTGTCCGGGTTGTTTGAAGAATTGACCAACCGGTGACTGCACGTGTCGTAGAAGGCGACTAAAGCACAAAGATCCACATCAGTGTCAGAAAGGGCATTCGGTTGGTGAGCGCCTATGCTCCAGAAATTGCTACAGAAATTTAAACGCATAAAAAATTCTCAAATTGGTGATTGACTGATGATATGATGTAGGACAGAGAGGATTTGAGACTGACTGTTCATATCCCGACCCTAGTTAAACTGGGATTCAAGGGAAGATGATGATGATGATGGTAAAAATAACTAAAGTCTCTAATGAGGTACAAATATGTACGAGGATGTTTTTTTAAGAAGGCATTCAACAAGTCTTTTAAAAGGGAATTCGAATTTCCTTGCAATCAATAAATCAATAAGAATTTAACGGCCGGTTCTTCGCCATAAGACAATGTCAGAAACATCTCTTGTAGAAGCAGTACAAACAGACTCCTAAACGCCACTCGATGACGACTGAGTATATATTGTCTACAAGATAAAACGAGATCACAACAGCCTAGACAACAGTCAACAGATCACAACAGCCTAGACAACAGTCAACAGATCACAACAGTCCTAGACAAGAGGGTCAATATTTCGACCTATGGCGGTAAGAAATTGGTTTTTAGCTTGCCCAGAAAAGTACTTCTACGATTACAAGATCGAAGATCTTGTGGCAGAGAGCTCCATATTGTTGTAGCAGAAAACATGAGGTAGCGTCTGCTAATGGCAGATCGAATGTCTGGTAAAGTAAAAAGGTTTTACTGGAGAAGTGAAGGCTACGAGAAGGTTGATAGATTGATAAGAGGTCAGACAGATAGGATGGTTTCCCATAATTCAAACCATTGAAAGCTAGGGAATGTTGAGTTTTATTCATTCATAATCTGGAAGCCAATGTAGTTTCTTAGTAAAAGAAGAAGTATAGGATTTGAATATTTTTATGTTACAGACTACACGAGAAGAAGCATTTTGTACGTGTTGGAGACGAATTAAAGAGGTTTTTGGCAGATCGTTTAGCAAGGTGTTACAAAATAACAAAATAAAGTTTAATAAGTTTAAAAGTAAAAGTTTAAAGTAAGTTTAAAAATAAAGTTTAAAGTTTAAAATAAAGGTTAATTGAATGGACAATCGCATTAGCTAATATCATGGCAGAATTGATATCAAGTGACGTAATTGTTTGACGTAATTGTCGGATATGGGAAAAGGAATAACGACAGACTGGATGTGATTTAAAGTTTAGATTTAATCAAAAATAACACCAAGGTTACGTGCAGAATATATGGATACTAAGGGGATATTTTTAATGTAATGGTCGAACTAGCTATTTTATAACGCTGTTGTGTTGAGCCAATGAGAAGGTATTCATTTTTTGAAGGATTGACTAAAAGCAGATTAGCGCAAAATCAGGAGCGAACTACATGTAGATCAAGGGCAGATGTAAGCTTGGACAGAGCATCAAAAGCATCGGCATTAGAAACCTTGCTACCGACTTTCTTTTCTGAAAGAAAGTGATGAACCTTTCGTAAAATCGTTAAACCGTTGATTAGGCTAATGTTTTATTTATAGGGGGAAGGGAACTCTGGGTTTGGAGCATTTGCTTTATATGTATTTTAAAAGAGACTATGCTGATAAATATTTAATATCTTCTTTACTTTTCGTAGTGCATGGCTACACTTGAGCTAATCAATTGTTTCACCGCTATTTAATTTTTTTATTGCTTACTTTTGCTTCAACAGACTGTTAATAACGATTCACGCGAAGTCAATAGAATAGCGTTCTTGAAGGAAGCCTCAATTATGAAGTAAGTTTTTAGTAGAAATAATTTAAATTAATTTTAACGTTTAAAAGATAAAATTATTTTCACTGAGAAATTGATCATCTTTCTTTTCAAATGTAAATGCTGAATATTGATTTTCTAGCAGTAATCAGTATATTGATAGATGGTGTAAATTTTTTACGAATAGTATTCACTGCGTGAGTGGGTATGATTTTTGGTGTAGTGCCAAAGCATGATACGTTTATGTTCAATTTATCAAATTTCCTTATTCCTAGTTGTTGCTTGTATAATCGTTCAATGCGTTTTAAAGCTTTGAATTTTGTGTTTCGTTGTTAAATATATGTTATAGTTTTACTAATTTTTTATGAATTTTTGCGAGAAGGTAATGATGTAATTAGCGCTTAGCAAGTTTGGCAAATAAAAACAACCTATAGATGCCATACAAATGATAGCCAAGTCTTCGCTATGAGCTTATCTTAGGTCCTGTTTGCGAATCTTTATATGCTTTTAGGACCATAAATATACGTTTTCTGCTCGATTATCGTGATCTATGAAATAACTAAGCTAAGTTTATACTATCTAGAAACTGGCAGAGCGGTTTATTTTTACTTTTAAAACTTTAAATTAATAGATGCCTTATTCAAAATGGCTCACCTTGCACTGTTATCTCTTGTGCTATAAACTTAGAGACCTATCTAACTTGTATAGCTTAGCTATGCCATGAAAGTGTACTTACGAGATGAGATTTAATGTTACCAATAACCCAATATCAAAACTTAAGTTTTACCTTGCAAATTTGTAAATATTTTACAGGAACTTGAACTGCAAGCACGTGGTTAAGCTCTATGGGATAGTATCACAGAGTGAACCGCATCTCGTCATAATGGAGCTAATGACTAATGGCGACCTTAAGAAATATCTGCAGCTTAGGCGGCCTGACTCACCGGTGGTTAACCGTTGTTTCTAAACCTTGTAATAATAATAATAATAAGAAGAAGAAGAAGAAGAAGAAAAAGAAGAAGACGAATAAAGGTTTAACGTCTGTTTTTCATGCAAGGATGATGTCAGGGGAATCAATGTATTCAATCATTGAGTCTTTGTACAAAGTCAATATCTCTCTCTTAGTGCACAGCCTACTGGCAGGTCCGTGGTATAGTGTATAACGCCTCCACTCTTCACTCTCTTCCGCTTTCCTCTTCATGTCCACGTATGAGTAAATGAGAAGAACATTGTGCTACCCATAAAGTTACTCACTTATGTAAGTTAAAGTTGATGCCACTAACAAGAAAACACTACACTTTTTCCCAAGCTAGATTGTGGACTTGGATAAAACTTTAAATGACAAAATTCACCTATGAACCTCAAACAGTGAGCTTATTGCTCGTCGCGTTATAAAGCTGTTAAAGCTAATGTTGACGTCAGTTTCCTCACTCGAACGTAATGTCAGTGACGGGAGAGCCCAGGATTTGAACCCCGCACATGTTTATCCGCGGCAGAATATCTTACCGACATCGACACTGGCTCCAACCAGTGAGTGTTGCTAATACCTGAATAGGATTGGTTCTTTGTGCATTGTATCATGCAATTTTGCATCGTGCCTTGTGTCATACGTCATATTTGTTGCGCATTATATTCTATAGACTGTTCTAATAGCATAGGGGTAACGTCATGAAGTTTTAAATACCAGATACTGAGGTGAATTGAACTTTCGTGTGTTTGAATCACAGCCGCGCTGATCTGAGAGTAAAATCTCGGACATTCACTGGACTAGTTATACGGAAAATGGATTAAATTGCCTAACCACTTAAACATATGGTATTAGAAAGTGATAGATATGGACATAGTTGATCATTTCACTATAATGCATGTTTAATGCGTGTTTACTTTGCTATTCGCTCGTACATAGGACAGACTGGGACCCGCCCCCACTGTCAGTCAGGCCCTACAGATGGCGGGGGAGGTAGCTGATGGGATGGCCTACCTCGCTTCGAGAAAGTTCGTTCACAGAGATCTGGCGGCGAGGAACTGTCTGATCTCTGAGGACATGGTGGTCAAGATAGGAGGTACGGTGCTTGTAGTCGATGGTCGATTTTGATGGTCGATAGAGGTATTTTTGATCACTGGACTGGCTTTCGTTTAGGACCTTACTTCTCCCCAGCACATTTCTTTTGCAGATTGGTCTGGGTGAATTGATCTGCAGCGATTTTTGCTGTGGGGACGTCCCTGACATCATCCCTGAATGAGGAAACGGATGTTAAACGTTAATTAATATTATTATTAGTATTTCAGAAGATGTGAAACTAAAATCTAAAAACATTGACTCAAATCTTATGCTTCTTTCGTGATTTGTTAGATGTTGTAATGAGAATTTGCAGCTTGCAGTGTTATTATAGTCCTGTCAGTTACCATTCAAGTGTGCATGTACTTAGTCGTTTTATTTTTCTTGATTTTGAATGCTATAATTTTTCGGTTAGTTTTAATTTAGCGTTACAGCTATAGTATTCTTCAGTCGAGTCCAAGCCACTACATAATTAATCGCAGCCATTTACTGCTTGTGTCTTAGAGGGCCACTACGTAAGTTTCATAAAGGCGTATCTAGTTTTTAATCTCGTTTGTCTGGGTGAATTTGTTTTTGCATCCTTTATAGTGGAATCGGTTTGTTGGTCGATTGAGGTCTTTTTAATGACATGATAAATCTCCTATCTCTATTCTCTTTCTCTCTCTCTATTTCGCTATAGTGTGCTGTCAAATGACAGGTCGAAGGTACATATGCATACTCGAGTCTGCTTTCACATTCCATAGATATCTAAGCCTTATTCATAGTTTATGTAGCCTATAGCTTGGGAAAAATATGACTTCTGGGGTGGTTTCTCGTTGCCTTCTCTGTTCTTCCCTAGCACTATGATTGAACACTGTAAATATGATTGTACAATGCATGCCTTAGATTTACTATTTACCAATTCACGGAGCACTAGAGTGATGTGATCTATTATATGTTGCTAGATTTTGGTCTAACACGTGACATCTATTCGCCCGAGTTGTTGCACAAGAGCATGACGTCAATGCTGCCCATACGATGGATGGCTCCAGAGAGTCTGCGGGACGGAGTGTTCACTAGTCAGTCTGATGTCTGGTAAGCATTTCCCCCTCCGTCCTCAACTAAACTAAGAATCTGAGTTTTATTACTGTTGATTGTGTGGGTATAGTGGCAAGGTCAGAAGCGCAAAGAGCTTCTTTTAAAGACGTCTGGTGTACCGGTGAACCGCTGTATCATGAAACCCGATCATCGGCGTTATAAACCAACAGACTGATCAGCCCAAGCACTGATTAGGCCAAGCACTGATCAGCCAAGCAATTATACTGTCAGAGATGTTCCACGGAGGGTAGGAATGAACTTGTGATATTTAAATATATACATAATATCTGTCTGCGTGGTGCTGTGGCTAGATTAATGCGCTGCTGTGTTGTGGTCACCTGTCATACGACACCTGTCATACGACACCTGTCATACGACACCTGTCATAGTTTAATCAACTTGCTCTGAATTAGCGCTCAGCTGAACTCACTCAGTAGTAGTTATTAAACCGGTCTTACCTAGTGGGAGCCAATGGAAAGGTAGGGTCGGTTCTCTGTGGTTTAGAAAGAACGGATAACGATTCTTACCGACCATAACAGAGAATGTTGTCTGTCTTTCCAAAATCACTCGAAAAAATACTGCCTTTTGTTCTGTATTCGACATAAAGTTCAGTACAATTCATTTAGTGCATATTAATGTACACACTACACAGTTCTCACAAAATCAGAATTTAATAAATAAAGTTTAAACGAAAGTATAAAAGAGTGGCTTCATTTGTATGACCGTATACGTATTAGAGTACACATGAAATTTCGCACATATTTACAGAGTTACCTTATTTTCTGTTTTTGCATTTGACTTACGTTCATTTTTTTCAAACTTCTTGATTTACCCCAATCGTTGCTTTCTCGTTAGCCTAGACTACAGCTAGCGCCGAATTAAGAATAATCTTCTGACAACTTCTGACATAAGATTCATTTCTGACAGGGGCTGGGTTTTAAATCTGATCTCGCAATTCAGAGGTACACGCTCTACTAATTAGTTAACTTTCACATTTCAGAATCACATCTTTTCTGGCTGCTGCTTTTGAGTTTTTCTTCTGGAATAGTCTGTATTGTCAGAGACGTCCCTGATGTAGTCATCAAATGACGATATGTGCGTTTATCGTTCATTGTTCTTGTAATTGAATGTATAATTAATAATAAAATGGTAAGAATAATATTGCTAATAATTATAATACTAATGTTAATAGTATTAGAAGTAATAACAGTAATAATAGCATTAGTGATATTAGTTGTAATCGTCATAGTAACTGCTTAAATAGTTCTAGCAGTAGTGCAACAACAACAAGTAGTAGCTGTAAAACAACAACAACAGCAGCAGCAACAGCAACAACAGGAATAATAAGAAACATAATAATAATAAACATAATAATAATACAATTAATAATGAAATAATAATAATAATAGCATTAGTAATTTCTGACTAGGTCCTACGGTGTAGTGTTATGGGAGATAGCCACCCTGGCGGAGCACCCGTACAAGGGATTGTCTCACAACGAGGTTGTCAACTACATCATCGAAGGCAACACCATGGAAACCCCTCCAACAGCTCCTGACATCTTGTGAGTCGCTCGAATATTTCAGCTTAACGCTTACTGTGACAAACAATTTCAAAACATGTAGTGAAAGTTTCTTTGGCGCCACGTTCATTGTTAGATTAAGGCACTGTAGATTTGTTTGTCAGTTTCGCTTGCATTGTAATTAGTCTTTCAGATATCCCAATAAGTCAGTGTGTAGAGCGACAGCTAAATTTAAGCTGTATGACTTGAATTCCGTGGATTTTATATCCGGTGCGTATATTTTATTTCCGGTGCAGCTGTGTAAATTTCTAATACTTGCTTGACCGTATATAGGGTTATAATAACTGTCTAATAACTACAACATGTCACGTGTTTAAGTCATTAGACAGTCTAAAAGGGCATTACTATGATGTAAAAATTAACCATGACGATATCTCACACATTTAATATCACATATTATGTATTGGTATCAAAAATGATAGATAGATATCATGATGGATAATCGTTTCCCTATGGTTATGAGTTTTAGATATGCCGATTTAATACACGTTTACTCGAATTCTTTCATTTAGTCTTTCTTAATTCATTCCTTATGTCATAGATTAATATGCTCGTTCATTAATTCATCGATTCATTAATTCATTGGTAGACGTCAGCTGATGTCAGACTGTTGGAAGAAGCGACCAGAGAGCAGACCAACATTTGAGGACATCATCGAACGGTTGTCTCCTCATCTCAATCAACGTTTTCATCAAGAATCTTATTTCTATAACCGGCATGAGCCCACAACCTGCTCTACAGAAGTCTATTCATTTCAATACTCGTAGATTGGCATGAGCCTACAACTTGCTCTACACAAGTCTATTCATTTCATTGTTCGTAGATTGGCATGAGCCCACAACCTGCTCTACACAAGTCTATTCATTTCATTGTTCGTAGATGGCTCATAGTTACCAAATTAGTCTGTATAGTCTACGAGTTAGGCTGAAATTAGCACAACATTTCTCAATCTCAGTGCTCTCAGTACGAGAGATTAGAAGGAGTGAGAGCGGGAGTGCACACATTAGACTTATCTGTCTTCTTACTATATATTTTTATACATGTATATATTTACTACTTTAACTGAATGGGTAGTATTGTACCAGGTACTAATAGGTATCTGTCACGTTTTTATGCCTTTATCTGGATTAGGGCATAATAATGGTTTTCTCATAATCACTGGCTGGAGCCAGTGGCGATGTCGGTAAGATATTCGACCGCGAATCAGTATGTGCGGGGTTCAAATCCTGGGCTTTCCCGTCACTGACAGCGCTTTCGAGTGAGGGAACTGACGTCAACATTAGCTTTACCAGCTTTTTATCTATTCCATCTCCATTGTGATTTTGCACTTGCTCCAAATAGGCTTGGAGAAACTGATAGTGTCTACATTCTGTGTCTGCTGATTTTTCTTTCTGAGTAGTGTTTTATATGCCAAAAGATATCAGGAAAGTAATTATTGAAGAATTATTGTTGTTTGTACCGATAAGAAACAAGGTTAGAAGAAGATCGAGACTGGCGGTATTAGTTGATTTGCTAGCTCATTTCTTTGAAGAAGTGAAAAAAGATACTCAAATTTTACTCGGAACCCCTTTGACGATATTCTTCTAGTCCACCGCTTAACGGCAGGTCCATGGCATATAACTTTTCCAACCAGTTCTATCCTTAGCTTTTCTCTTCATCTCTTAATATGAATTTATTATCAGATCATCCACATTCCATGTCTTGGTCTTCCTCTAACTCTTGTCTCTTGTATTCTTCCTTCTATTACCTCCTTTATCAAACCATCCCCCCGTGTATTATGTCCTCTCCAGCTTTTTTTCTATTTCTTATCAGCTTAATGACTGCCTATCTGTACCTACTCATTCAAGAACTTCTTCTTCATTTGTAATTTTGTCAGTCCAACTAATCTTTTCGATCCTTCTCTATAACCACACTTCTAATGCCTCTAGTTTCCTGATATCTTCTTTCTTTAATGTCCTTTGACGATATCTCTGCAGTATTGAAATAGTTAGCAAGAAGCTTGCCTTTTAACTCTTGATATATATTTATGCATATATTATACACTTGTAGTACTATCTTAGCATATTTTTATAGTTGTGCCTTTTCTTTGTGGATTTCGTATTCTAATCCTTATTAGAGTACTACCTATTTTCTTACTGCTTACATTGTGTAGTCCTCTGTTTCTAACTCTTTTTGTTGAAGTACGATTTTATTCGATATAATGAATTCATACTGATCTTTCTTACGACATGAGGAATCTTAATACTTTGGCCAATTTGCTTCAGAAATTGTAAGAATATATTTTGTACATCTTAGTAATACTGCTACCTACAAAATCACTAGCTCTCTCTCTCTCTCTCTATCTATCTCTATGACGTCGAACTAACTATAGAAACTCTTAAATGTAGTTTTATCTAAAATTATAACTCAGAATATAAATAAAAATCTGCATTAATCATATGAATTATTTAATATCTTTTTCACTCTCTCTTAGTGCACTGACTATTGACAGGTCAATGGTATATATTTCCTTCCTCCGCGTATTTCTATCTTCTACTTTTTTCTCTTCATATCAACAAAGGCCTATGAATTATTTATCAAATAATCCTAATTCTTTAATATAGTTAATTTTATTTACATGTGTCCTAAAACTCATATAATGGCATATTTTGTCTTAGATAACTTGTCTAAATTTCATTTTTTGTATTTTTATGACTTTCTTCGCTTTCCGCGATTAAACCAAATAGTTATCATTATTTGTATCGTCTGTCACTGGAGAAAACGAGAATTTCACATCTGTCAACCTTTCAACAGCATGGAAACCCGAATTATTCATTGCTGACTATTCAGATCTTTGAACCATCATCTCGCTTTTGTAATATCTACTATTCTATAGAGCATTATATTTGTAGATGCATTAATTTTAGCTGTCGGTTGTAGCTTTATTTTCTAAAAAAGATTGGAAAAATGAGGGATTGATTGATGATGCAATATGAGAAAGAGAGGAGTGATGAAGGTCTATTCGTATCCCGAGCCTAGTTAAACTGAGATTACAGAGAAGATGATGATGATGATTAATTGTAGTTTCATTAATTGTAGCTGGTGGGTAAAGACGTAATCGCTAAACTTTCTGTTGCTATGTCAAACATGCTGTATGTTACAGGGCTCGCTCACTTTCGCAGAGAAGTTATTCATTAAACAACAACATAATCTGTTGGTGACAAATATAATTAGGCAAGTAAGCATTTATAACGGGAGTAGACGTAAACGGTCTTGGGTAATCGCATTAAATTACGTTAGGCTGCGTTATTTGCTATTTATAATTAATATTATTAAGTATATCTCAAACTCTATTCTCTGTTCACGTGGTTATTGTTCTTGACCTGGATGTTGACTTTGTCAGTTCAATTCAAGTTTTGCACTATAAGAGTATAGCCGAATTTGCTATCTATATAACGCTTGCATTAATTTAGCTAGTCAGGTTTTTTCCGGTGCCTATGTGTGTTGTCTGTCCCCAGTCGCTATTCATTGTTGTTATATTTTTCGATGTTTTTACTAATAAAGTTACTCCTTTTGTTCATTTCATTTCGCGCCTGTCAGAATTTTGTAACGTTATTGAATCCTGCCTTCGTCCATCACTATTAGAAAGTTGAAATTTGAACCGCTTGATTTTCACACATTCAAAGTTTATTAGCAACTGCTAAGTCATACATATGATATAGAAAATGTTTATAATTTTTATACTTCTAGCATTTATTGATTTAATTAGTAAATATTGGTGATTTATATTTAGACAGTTTTTCGAAAGTAACGTGAGCACGTGACATGATATTTAGCTTTTGCGGCTATAAATGTACAAGTACAAATACAACAAAAGTACTTCCTTTGCCAGTAAGAAATTCACAGACAAACTGGATACTTCATTAAAAGTAAATGTATCGTTTGAGTACTTATTACTTGTAACAAAATACTCTTACATCGTTGCTGTACAGCACAGTCTGCATCAAGCAATATCAATCAATAAGAATTTAAAGTGCGGTTCCTCGCCATAAAGCAATGTCAGGGACCTTGCCTACTTTTAAGCGACCGGATGATCTCGAGTAACTAAACCGGTCGGCGTTTCAGCGCGTATTACTTGAATCATTCTATCAGACCCCTGCAAGGCTCTTTACACAAGGGGTAGGCCCTCAATAAGTATTTATATTGAAAAGAGTCATCATCATCATCATCTTCCCTTAAATCCCAGTTGAACTGGGGTCAGGAAAATAATTATAATAATAATAAAGGTTTAACTCCGTTTCCTCATCCAGGGATGATGTCAGGGACTTCCCTAACAGCACACATCACTACAGATCAATTCATCCAGACCAATCTGCAAAAGAATTGTGCTGAGGAGCAATAAGGTCCTAAACGAAAGCTGGTCCCATGATCAAATATGATCAGGGTAGATCTATTATGTCTATGGTTGGAAAGGTAAGTCTTATAGCTTACTAGAGAAAGTTTAAAGAGAAGAACAAGTGCGAAGATAAGTATGTAAAGAGTTTCAGATTATGGTTGCTGCGTAAGACACTGAACGTCTGCCCAATGATATGAGAATATTTGGAACAGAGAGAAGATTGGCATCGGTGGAACGAAGTGCATGTGAGGGACGATGAATTTCGGATTAGTAAGAAGGCTTGCCAAATCGCAGAGTTTTTGAAAGTTAATAGAGCAATTTTTATTTTATGTTGATTAACAATAACACTTACAATAGATGTATTGTTAAAACGTTTCCGTTCAGAGGCGATTCTACTTTTTGGTATTACTTTGTGGTATCCATGCTAGCTAGGAGACCTGCAAACTTACAGACAAACAAAGCACTCTTGTCTATATGGGTTAAATTTGTAGGTCGCCTATCAAAACCCCGTGTTAAATGTACAAAATATGCAAGTAATGAATACATAGAATTATATAGTTATTATCGAACAGCATTAATCTGAATTATGATAATTTAGTTAACGAATTGATTTCATGATTTCTTTGGATTGTTATCAATCTACTCAACAAAATGTATTCACCATTCATAGAGCTAAAAAATAGTACTCATAAAGAAATGTAAATATTCTCAGTCTATGAGAAGTGACAGAATTAGAATTGTAACTACTAAATATAATTACCGTGTACTCGTAATTAAAACATAAAATTTACAAAATATCATAGCCTACAATAAATTAAAAACTAATCGTTTTTCATGGCTTCTTCCTCACTATCACTAATAGTGCACGTCATCAACATTAGACACTCTATTAAAGTTTTCTTCACATAATTATCCTTCTTTTCGACAACCAGCGCGCTCATACGAAAATTTCAACCAATTCTTGATTTCATCTACAGTATCTCTATCTGATGTATTGATTGTCCTGGGATCCTTTCTTACACTCTCTGAAATCAATAATAATAATACTAATAAATATCTACAGGGCCTATCCGCCTATATCAAGATATAAATATACAAAGCATTAATAATAATAATGTCATCATGGAAAACTACAAAATTCCTAAATATTTCACTTAACCAAAGTATAGTCTAATATCTAATTACAATTTGTAATATAGAAGTAAACAATAATCGCCTGTTGCCTTTTCAGAAAATGTCACTATAGAGATGAAAATTATCATTAAGTTACACTTTTTAGCCATACTTAGAAAAGCCTTTGTCTAATTTTATCCGAGGCTGAATACAAAGATATAGAACGTAATTTTTTATTCTATGCTCAAATAAAGCCCCACCAGAACTGAGATGCATAAGCTAATTTTGCAGGGGGTTCATCCCCCCAATCTTGAGTATTTATTTATTGAGTATTTGACTTCATCCCCTAAGCATTTGGCTCAATATGTATTATGAATATCGGCTTCCCCACAAATTTAAGATAAATCAGGATCGTCGATAAGCCTAAGAAATTGCAAATTTTGTAGGCAAAATTTCTTACAAAAAATCCAAGTTCATAACTACACAAAAAAATCCCTGAATTAGCAGTCCCTGAAGTTGTGAAGATTTACTTGCAAATCTGTCAATGATGTCACAACTGTTTCAGAGCAAGCTAGAAGCATATGTTCACTTCACACCATCCTCAGTGCTGCGCTAAGATCGAGTTGAATCAGATGAATCATATACTGCTGATGTTTGTGCAAACATCTGATATTGCTTATGTTCAAAAAGAATTAAGTTACTGGGATCTTGAAGAAGAATGATAGTTCCTACAATCAGTGTGCTGCACTAGAGCATTGCTTCTACTACTAAGTTTAAGCCAAAGACATATGGTTTAAGCGATAACCACTGCACCATATATACCGTATGTATATACACTGCTCGTGGAGCAAGTGCAATAGTCGGGTAAATATATCAGAAAACTGCCCGCGCATAATATTGGCAGTCTGGCACCATTATATATAACTCTGTCCAACCATGCATGTTCCGTCAATCTCGTTAAACTTCAAGAGGGACAGAGTTTTGTTAAATTTTGTCGCGCTTCTTCGCTACAGTATCATTAGTAGTAAATACCTACCTACCAGTCTCTCCACAGGAAGCAGGTTTACTTTGCTCATCTTACTGTAACGATCGAACGAGAATTAACAGCGTGCATATAGCTCTGCCTCCAATTCAGAAGCATCTTGAGTTTCATCGCATATAGTGAAAAAACATTTTGCACTGCAGTCGCTTCAGAAGCCGAAATCACTATGAATTCTTTCATGCAGCTCAAGATCAAGTTATCTAACATTTCGAATACTTATAGGAAGTTCACATTTGGCTTATCATGCTTCTCAAGTTTGCAATGGGGTCAGTCTTTACAACCTTTAAGTGATCGAATATAGATATCCATTCGTGGCATCTGTAGCATGCCTTTCTGACTTTCTCAATCTCTAGTGTTATACCACACGACAGATATAGGTTATAGGATACATAGTCTTTGAGTCTTACTTCTGGTCACAGATTAATTAAAATTATTGCTTTAAGATGAGAATTAACTTCATTAGAACTGTCATTGTTTAAGTTATTTTAAATAAAATCTGCGGTAAAGTTCTGCATTTAGCTGGAATGTTGACGGTGGGCGTGTTAGCGATCAGCTGTTTGTTAAAGCGCCAGATTAAAATGTGAAACATCTACATAAATTGTTCCTAACATGTCTAACACATCAAATACTGCGTGACAGCTCGTAAGTAGGTGTCTCTGAATTATCCTTAACTAGTGTAGCATTAAATGCAGTGTGATAGTTTAGAAGTATGCGCTAGTTTTGCAATTAACGTTAAATTAAGTACACTTAAAAATTCTAGAGGTTTATATGGTAGCAGCACAGTGATTGTATCCGCCTAACGTGAGGGCATACACGTTGCCACATTATTTCAGAATGCTTTAATAGCCATTCATGACATATGTAGCTTGTCTTTTTCATCTCTAGTGTTATACCCCTGGCAGGTTCAAGATAAATAATGTAACTCCTAGTCAGCGTGCAATCATTTTCGAAAACTAAAATATAAGATTTGCATGGAATCTTGAAAATATGATCTTTTATTTGTTAGTTGAGTTTTGAATAAATTCTGATTCGTAATTGTGGTTGACTGCTTCAGCAGATTGTAAAATTTATCACAGATCATGTGTGTTTAGTTATTTGATGTATTTAAAGAGCATTGGTCCTTTTTTACCTTGAGATCGTGGATAACCAGGGTGTCTAGTCTTCTGTTAGAAAGCGCTGTGGCTATTTACTCTGTTTGAGCGTTGCAAAATCTAAACTTACGATGTTGAAATTAAAAGACCTATTAAGTAAACGTATCTACTAAGCTTTTTATTACATGACGCAAGAGGCAAAGATTTGGTGTAGCAGTATTTGGCCCTACTCTGTATATACCTATCACATGTGATTATGTTGTGTAGATCAGAACTGTTAGTACTCTTCGCATGTTCAGTAACTAATCAGTCGCTATGAACAAATAGTTTAAAATTAACCAACCCACCAGTGGATGAAAATTTAGTCGGACCTTAGAATATCCCATATTTAATAATCCGATTTACTCGCCTGAGAATCTATCTCAATCTACTTAAAATATTACAAATCTTTAACTGATAATGATTCTAGGACATTGAGGGCTAATTGGTTACACATTTTCTAGTGTTCTACCAAATCTCTGGTACAAGTAGTTTATTCCCAGTGACAGTGTTTAAAAAGGAGCAGGCTATCTACATAGTAATAGTCGTGCCTTTAGCACAACTTGATGTATAGTGTTTAGCTTAGAATAAATGTAGCTTTTGATGTGGCTTTCCATTGCACTTCCTCCACTAATGTCTAGTCGCCTTTATCGCTAATGTTTAATCGCCTCATATCAGATATATTGGTCAGTTCACAACACTGTCAAACATTCATTATTTGTCATAGATGTGATTATGGTTACGACATTGTGGATACTGAAATTAATCTTCAACAAACTGAGTATAAATACAAAGTTATTAGTTTTACATTGAATTTTCCAGACCTCGTATATGTCATACATGTGAAATCCTTACGTAATATTAACTCTGCGACATTATAGAGTGCGATACTTCTGCAGTCTATTCTTTTGTTCTTGAACTGCCTGTTTATTTCTATACGGCTTTATATATTCTTTATTTGTGCTTGACTTAAACACATTAATAATTACGAAGCAATGGTTGGCATCATTATAATTATGCTATGCACTTGAAGTTTTGAAGTTTTGCACTATAATAATTGATTGATTTTATCATATTTTGCAGCTGAAGTAACCTATTTTCACATGTGTATCTCTAGAATCTGCTTAAGTATAATCTGCTGATTATGACTTGTCAAAATATTTCACCGCTGCTAGTGGTGTTTCTGTCTGTACTGCTGAGAGTCTTTGTGAGTGCTTCTCTTATTCTGAATTTCTCAGACAATGTTAAGAGCTCCACATGGAATGCATGGCAACGTCAGTACAAGCGCGAGTATAGTAAGTTCTTTCGGGGTCATTCTTATTAATTCTTTAATTTGCCTTATTCTATATCTTGACACTTTTTTAAAGGTATTGCTAATATTTTATGTTCTATTACAGAGTTTATAAGGAAAAACTCTTTTATAGAAGTTTATTGCTTATAGAAGGTTGATATAAGAAAGATAAAGAAGATAAGGTGGATTGGGAAGATAAGGTAGATAGGGTGTATAAGGGAGATACGAAAGACAATGTAGATAAGGTAAATACGGTAGATATGGAGGATGAAGAAGATAAGATACACATGAAAGAAAAAATAGATAAGGAAGATAAGCAGATAAGATAAGTAACGAAGCTAGTTGATTCGTATTATGCATAAAATTGCAACTCATGCTTGAACTTATAAAAAAGATTTGAAAACCAAATTTATTACGTTTGTACAAAAGAGGTTTACTAAAAATATAAGTTAAAAGTTATTAAAAGTAGTAGTTTGTAGTTTTTGTCATTATTGTAAAATGACAAAAAAATTTTTGGCAAAAATGAGAGATGATTAAATTAAATTTCTTTGCCCGGTATGGATAGTTTGCTGCAATGGCAAACCAAGATTATGAATGTTAGACGATTTAAAGAATCATATGAAGATATGAAGAAGAAAATAGAAGACAAAGAAGAGTAGAGACTTTGCATACCATGGACCTGCCAGTAGCCAGTAGACTAAGAGAGAGATAGTGGATATTTTAATCAACTTTTACATATCGAATGCTACCTTAGTGCTTACTTGAGCAAGCTAACTGATTGTCAGTTAATTTTTGTTTATGGTCAGCTGTGTCTTTTTCAGAAGCAGTCCAGGCTTAATAAATTTACTTCAAACTGGTTAAATTGATTTCTGGATATTGTAAAAGTCTCATTTTGAGGTGTCAAGGATTGAATATATTTAATTTGTATTCATCTACTTCTAATTCTAATTCTAGAGAATTTTTGAAAACATTCTATATGTAAAGTCTGCAGGCCAGACTGCGGTATAGTTAGGTACCCGTAACATCCAGCAACAGAACAGCTGTTGCATGTGGGGATAACTGTTTTGAAAATATGTAGATAGTTATTGCCAAAATGAAGTGAATTTATTGAAGTTTTACAAATATGCTTATTTTTATACTCTTTCAGTTTGTAGATCTCTGGATATTCACAGCTCAGTAGACAACTTTCAGAAGCTGAAACATTGTACGGTCATTGAAGGTCATCTACAGATCAGGTTATTTGAATCGGAAACAACGAAGGTACTGAATGAACTATCATTTCCGAATCTACTGGAAATTACAGACTATCTCATAATCTATCGTGTGCATCTGTTACGGTTTGTGTAATGTTAAATTATATATTAGAATGTAAATAAAATAAGCTTAATTTCATGTCTTTTTGTTGCATGCTCTTGCTTCATGTAAGGCAATTTGATACTCTTTGTGTCCTGAAAACAAAATATGTAGCTATGAAATCTGCAGTGTGTTACTAGCATAGTTTTAGGTGACAGATTATTTACTTTTATTATCTCAATATGTATATATATATATATATATATATATATATATATATATATATTATATATATATATATATACATGTATATATACATGTATATATATATATATATATATATATATATATATATATATATACATATACATTATATATATGTAATATTTATATATGTATATCTGCTTTTGTTTCAAACAATCTGTCAACTGTAGATAAATAACATATGAACATGCAAAACGGAACATACTAATATAAATACAATACATATGTGGAAATAATAGCATATTATTGGCATACATATTACCTGCAATAGATCTTAAAGACTATTGCAAGGTCAAAATCATTTTAGTCATGTCAAAGACCTATGTACTTCAAACAATACTTTACTTATTCCTTTGCTATACAAACTTTGTTCTGCCATACTAAAATGTCCTTATCATAGAGCATCAGCATCTAATGTTTAAGTAAAAATGTTCGACCTCAATTATTAAAATTACCCTACTTGATTAAGCAAATCTAGTTATTTATATAAAAAGTCAGATATCTCCTTTACTTTTAAAACTTTTGTTAATACCGCTTGTATTGATTGAAATGAAATTCCACCTCCAATTCGAAATACATGTATTCTGTCATCATTCATTACTAAATATAAAAGCCATTTAATAAGTAGTTGATAAGAATATTCCTTACACACTACTTGTGCTGTTCATCCAATCTAATTAATTCTAATTTATTTACAATTTTAAATGGCAAATGTTTAGGTCAATTTACTATATTTTTATTTTTGTATGAATCTGTTCTTCTGGTAACTCTCGATAAATAGGTGTTTAACTAGATAGAAGCTTCTCGTTCTTTTTGATGGCCTATAGTTACTGTCTCTGCTAAAATTGTTTGATTGATGTTATTTTTTCCTTTTTAAAATTTTCTTTTATATTATTTTGCTTTCTATTCAATTTGACTATTTCCGTGTGCTTGTATTTATCTTGTATGGTATATGCTGTGTTTTGATGTAATAAATATATTTTCTCTCTCTCTCTTACGCTGTCACTTTAGTGAAGAAATCATTTTTTTCTTGAAGCATGGATAACTTCGGTCCTATTCAAAATATTTACACAAACTTGAGTGAGCTAATGGCAAAATTCTTTCTTTACAGGGTATTAGAATTTCAAGGCGAAATAGCAAGAATTGAATATGCTATCGCAATTGCGCTAGGGGATTATCTTTTTAATGTGCACCCTATATTTTGAAGAAATGACGCAAACATAATATTGTTGTTAAGCTAACTGAAGAACTTTGGAAATACAATAAGTAATAACATTTATAGGGCAGCTAATGAAAATCTGCCTCTAATTTACTGGCTGACCTGGTAATTTAACTTCTGATCATTGAAATTTATACAATGTGATGGCATAATTAATTATAGCAGACTGCTTGTGGAGAATAAGAAAAGATTTGCTCTGATGATGCTTATTTATAAGTTAGAAGTACTATATATTGCTTGCTGTTGTTTGGTTAATTTCAGATCTTTAGAGAACATGTTTCCAAATCTTTCGGTCATTCGGGGTCTTAGGTTGTTCACAAAATATGCTTTGATCGTATTTGAAAATCCTGATCTGGAAGATCTGGGACTAAAGAGTGAGACACATCTTTATTTTAAGTTTAATTCTTCTGGCAAACGAAATAACGAATAGATAGATCTTCTTTTCTGCAATTAACTTATTATAATCAGGCAAGTGAACCAAACATTTGACCAATCAACCGGTGCCTGATGTCGTAGCAACTGAAATCAGGTGGGTTTGTTAATCCCTGAATGCATAGATTTTATCAATTACTATTTTGCTTCAATACTTTTATGAAATTAAGCCCGTAAAGTATGATTTTTACCCTGTATCATGCAACACTTATATATATATATATATATATATATATATATATATATATATATATATATATATATATATATTCGATAGTCAATTCGACATTTCAATCTAGGATTTTGGTAAATTACAAGATCGAGGTACAGATTCATACTCCTGATTATTTCGCTGTAGACCATACATGAAGTCAATATGTCGATTTCACCTTATAAGCCATGCTATTATGAAACCGTTATATAGTGTTTAGTTAGAGATAATTATGTCTTTTGATGTGCTTTCGATCTTGAGCTCTTGCTATCTCTGCCGCCTCGTTGCTATATATGTGTTATCATATGTAGGCTACCTGGAGTGACCCACTCTCTACACTGACTCTACACTATCTCTTACACTATTTCTACTATATAAATTGGTTTAAAAATGATGAGCTGGATATGCCATGTTATATGGGATGCTAAAAGAGGCAACTCACTGAAGAATTGATTATGTGCACATGTTCTTTTTGGTCAAAACCTTTAAAAGCTTTCTACACCTAGTAAAAATTTCAGTTAAATTAGGTACTAGTTTTTAGAGACGATAGGAAATGATCATACTGTGATATTTCATTGACAGATCTGACATACATGTATATTATGAGCACATTATGACAGGACATCGGCAGCTTCGACGTATATTATGAGCACATTATGACAGAACAATGACAGATCTGTCTTATATTACGATCAGATTATGACAGAACATGGACAGATCTGATGTTATTATGAGCACATTATGACAGAACAATGACAGATCTGTCTTATATTATGATCAGATTATGACAGAACATGGACAGATCTGATGTTATTATGAGCACATTATGACTGGACATCGACAGATCTATTGAGGGTAATCATATCATATGCGTAGACTTGATGAAGGTGGACGGAGGCGCAGTACGAGTAGAGAACAACCCTCGCCTGTGCTTCACCTTCACCTTGGACTGGCAGCACGTGACCTCTGGTGACTCCGCAGAGAACCGCATAGAGAGCAACATGCCCTTTGACCTGTGTGAGGATCGTTGCCCCGCCCACTCTGCTCTCAGCACGTGCGGTCACAAGCACGTCGTGACGGAGTATGGCGGTCGTGTCCGGCAACAGCTGTGCTGGAACGAGAGGCACTGTCAGATCGGTTTGTTGTTGTTGTCTGTCCTGGGTCATTGTTGCGGTGTTAAAGCTAATGTTAACGTCAGTTTCCTCTCTCGAAAGCGATGTCAGTGATGGACAAGCCCAGGATTTGAATTCCGCACATACTGATCCGCGGTCGAGTATCTTACCGACATCGCCACTGGCTCCAGCCAGAACCGCTTGCTGGTATCTGCTGTCTGATTTAACTGAAAAATTTCTGTTACGTAACTTCGAGCCACTTCTCCAATATTTAAGTACAGGTAGAGTATAAGCTCGTCTATGTGTATCATTAATGCTCTTGGCTCTTGTTAGCATATGCAATGCTGCATTAGGTTTAACATTTATTACCTGTAAGTTTTGATATTTTACAGTTTCTCTGAGCTGTAGTGTAGCACTGCCTAGATGTACTGTTTGTCTGCGGGTAGAGTTCTGTTCGTCTATGTGTTTATATTGCGTTTTGTTTTGAACGTTACTACAAGTCTTGCAACTGTATGCGAGTGGCTGTAGTAACGAGACTTGTGCTTGTGTAGTCGCAATGCGGCTTATAGCATTCATAAACTCTCTATGCTGACTCGCACGGATCGCGTTCATGATCATAATGCCACGGATAAGTCTCAAATCTTACTGCTTCGCTGTTTCTAGACGTTGTTTTAATTAACTTTTTTTTAACGGCACACTGGGTTAGGCAGCACAGATGCTTGTTTAAGACCCATTTCCTCCTTCCTCGCCATGGTTATTAGTAATCGTTGCCTTTTGATGGCGCATCAATTGCAGCCGGCGCGAATTTAAGAATAACCTTCAATCGTCACCCTGGGATTTTTTCCTTCCTAAGCTTTCACCATCACTCAGTCTTTCAAGGTGGTCACCCACAAAGTACTAACCGAGGTCGATGCAGCTTTACTTCGATATTTGACGCGCAACTAAACCCAGGGCTCTAATCCCGCCGTCTAGTGATATGATGTAGGACAGTGCGGATTTGAGACAGTCTATTTGTATCCCGACCCTGGTTAAACTGGGATTCAAGGGAAGATGATGATGATGATGATGTATATGTATATAGTATGTCCTGAGAAGTGTGCACATAGAGCGTGCACACACACTGTCCCACGTTCTCTGATGTCACCACAACACTCTTACGTCACGACTCTGACACATGACGTCACGTGTTGTCACGAGGAGTGCTTGGCTGGATGCACGGGCCCAACGAGCTCTGACTGCCTCGTGTGTCGTCACGTGGTGTACAAGGGTTCATGTCAGCGTCGCTGTCCTCCTGGTCTCTTTGTGGTCTGTCAACTGCTGCTTTATAGAACCCCATTTAGTATGCGAGAATCTATCTCTCTCTCTCTCTCTCTCTGTCTCTCTCTCTCTCTCTCTCCCTCTGTCCCTCTCACTCTCTCTCTGTCTAGTGTTCTGTCTAGTGACAGGTGGTTCAAGGTACATATTCCTACTCATATGTTGCCTTTCAGGCTCCTTATAGAGCTCCCCACCGATTAGCGAGTTAATCTCTTCACAAAAGTCAGTTTTATCCACCCCTTAATTTGACCTATAGCTTTTTTTATAGCAGTAATGCTCATTTCTTGCTCAGTCGCCTATTACGTCACATGCAGTTTACGGTTAGTCTATTATTTTGTGTTCCGGACAAAATGCGGGAATCATTCATTAGTCATGGAAAGTTTAATGTAGGATTCGAACTGTGCACTCATTCTCTTATAGCAGATAGATGTTTACATATCAAGGGGTACAATTTATTATTATCTAGCGTGTAATATGCCATCATATTAATTTGTATGCAAAAGCTAATATCTTTTTAAGCCTTGCGAAAACTATAGTCTGAGATCACAATCGTGCTTACACAAATGTCTTTAAGAATTTTGCTTAATTTTTGCTGGAATATGTCTAAGCATTGTGTGTAAGCATATTCTATTCTCATGCACATTCTAAGTTCTACTCGCGTGATTTAATTGTGGAACTTCTACCATAAAATCAAAATAAACCAATGCATAAAAGTAGTATACTTTTAAGCATAGCTAGTTAGCGGCCATTTAAGTTCACTGAAGCTGTGTTTTTGTGTAGTCTATTCTCAGTTTACTCTCGTTGTTGTGTAGTCCGTTCTCATCTATTCTCCGTGTTGTTGTGTAGTCTATTCTCAGTTTACTCTCATTGTTGTTGTGTAGTCTATTCTCAATTTACTCTCATTGTTGTTGTGTAGTCTGTTCTCGTCTATCCCGTGTTGTTGTGTAGTCTGTTCTCAGTCTACTCTCGCTGTTATTGTGTAGTCTGTTCTCGTCTGTTCTCCGTATTGTTGTGTAGTCTATTCTCAGTACTGTCGCAGTTGTTGTAGAGTCTCTTCTCAGGCTACTCTCGCTGTTGTTGTGTAGTCTATTCTCAGTGTACACTCGCTGTTGTTGTGTAGTCTACTCTCAGTCTACTCTCGCGGTTGTTGTGTGACTTGTGTAGTCTACTCTCAGTCTACTCTCACTGTTGTTGTGTAGTTTCTGGGCAGACGCTGTATCACGGAGTACGAGTGTAGGAACATGAAGATGCTGGATGAGAGGATCCAGTGGAAGGTGCTGAGTGACGGGAGCTGTGAGCAGGAGTGTCCTGCTGGATTCATGGAGAACACGTGGAGGAGATACGAATGCGTGAGGTGTGAGCATGGAAAGTGTCCCAAGAGTAAGTAGATCTTTTAGTGTCTTGTTGTTGAGGTTCTAAAGTTGTGTAGCCTGATCTTGTCCTGTGGATGTCTAGTTACAGTTAGGCTTAGAGTAATAATATAGGCAGTTATGTATCGTAATAATACTTACATGTATATGTGTGTAAGGAACAGTTATGTATCGTAATCATACTAATGTGTGCGTATGTATTAACAGTGATGTAACTTAATCTAACTTCTGTGTCTAATATCAGTTATATAGCCAAATTTTCCTACAAGTATATAATTTTAGTGTTATTGTTCAGCACTACAGTGTTAATGTTATTTCTTATCACTAGAGTGCTTAATGTTATTGTGTATCACTAGAGTGTGTATTGTTAAAGTTTATCACTAGAATGTGTATTGTTAAAGTTTATCACTAGAGTGTGTATTATTATTGTTTATCACTAGAGTGTGTATTGTTATTGTTTATAACTAGAGTGTGTATTGTTTATCACTAGAGTGTGTATTGTTATTGTTTATCACTAGAGTGTGTATTGTTATTGTTTATCACTAGAGTGTGTATTGTTATTGTTTATCACTAGAGTGTGTATTGTTATTGTTTATCACTAGAGTGTGTATTGCTATTGTTTATCACTAGAGTGTGTATTGCTATTGTTTATAACTAGAGTGTGTATTGTTTATCACTAGAGTGTGTATTGTTATTGTTTATCACTAGAGTGTGTATTGCTATTGTTTATCACTAGAGTGTGTATTGTTATTGTTTATAACTAGAGTGTTTAGTGTTATTGTTATCACTAGAGAGTTCAGTGTTATTGTTATCACTAAAGTGTTTAGTGTTATTGTTTTTCATTCGAGTGTTTAGTGTTATTGTGAAAATTAGAGAGTTTAGTGTTATTGTTATAACTACAGTGTTTAGTATTCTTTTAATAACTAGAGTGTTTAATGTTATTGTTATTGCTAGAGTGTTTAGTGTTATCATTTATAGCTAGAGTGTTAGTGTTACTGTTATCACTACAGTGCTAGTGATACTGTTATCACTAGAGTGTTTAGTGTTATTGTTATTAGTAGAGTGTTATTGTTATTGTTATCACTAGTGTGTTAATGTTGTTGTTATCAGTAGAGTGTTAATTTTATTGTTATCACTACAGTGTTAAAGGTACTGTTATCACTAGAGTGTTATTGTTATCACTAGAGTGTTTAGTGTTACTGTTATCAGTAGAGTGTTAGTGTTACTGTTATACTTACAGTGTTAGTGGTACTGTTTTCGCTGGAGTGTTAGTTCTACTGTTATCACTAGAATGTTTAGTGTTACTGTTATCAGTTGAGTGTTATTGTTGTCAGGAGCGTATTACTGTTATTATTATCAGTAGAGTGTAAGTTTTACTGCTATCACTAGAGTGTTGTTGTTATCACTAGAGTGTTGTTGTTATCATTAGAGTGTTGTTGTTATCACTAGAGTGTTGTTATCACTAGAGTGTTGTTATCACTAGAGTGTTGTTGTTATCGCTAGAGTGTTGTTTTTTCACTAGAGTTTATAGTGTTATTGTTATCACTAGAGTATTGTTGTTATCACTAGAGTGTTGTTGTTATCTGTTGTTATCGCTAGAGTGTTGTTGTTATCGCTAGAGTGTTGTTGTTATCACTAGAGTGTTGTTGTTATCACTAGAGTGTTGTTGTTATCGCTAGAGTGTATCGGAGGACGGGACGGGATGATCGACAGCCTGGAGGCAGCGAGGAGGCTGAAGGACTGCACGGTGATTGACGGGAGCCTCGAGATTGCCATCAGGGGAACAGGTTCATCGGCTCTCTGCCTCTCACTTTCTCTTGAATTATAAGGCGGTGTTCGATAGCACTAGCTTAAAATAAAATTATAATACACGCAGTATTGAAATGAACGTATGAGATCTTTAGCGTATTTAATACCTCATGTGTGCCTAATCGCAAACTAAGATTTATTATTTTTTTGGCGCTCTGCATTGTGTACTCATTGTATCGGTAGTGTGGCCCATTCGATTGACAGGCTCTCAGTTAGAACTTTTTAAGGAATGGCTTCACTACCTTGTTATTTTAATTGTTTGCAACTGTCTAAATGCGACGAGAAGTTTTTATTTTTATACAATGAAAATATATTATAGGTAAGTAATGTTTTTTTCGTTTTCTAGAACTGTTAGAATTAGATCTGGTGGAATATTTGGGTAAAATAGAAGAGGTCACGTGGTATGTACGAGTTATATACTCATCTGCTCTGCATTCACTCTCCTTCCTCAAATCTCTTCGTGTTATCAGAGGAGAACGCTTGTACCAGGGCAGGTTTGTGCTTCTGTTTCTCTAAAATCCTTTCGCTATCAGATGGCGTTTTCAATGAAAAAATTCCTGTGTAATTGCGATCATTAACAAATATTATATTGATGAACAAAATTATATGTACCATAAATGTGAAAACCGCTTTTTTCCATTATCTCTTTTCTGAGAAATGATGGAAAAATTTTATAAAGTCTTTAGTTCTCTACTGGATCATCTTGTTGGTAGCACACTTACATAGTAAGCACGACACCGTAGGTTCGATTTCCAGCCAGGCGCCTCTGACCAGACATTAGAGGCCTCTTGTACGTTAGAGTTTGTTGAGCAAGTTTAAATTTCTGCGTTAGTCACTAATTGCACTGAAACTAGCCAAAGCGTATTTAATTCTATTGTATATTTACAAATCTTGCTTACTAGCGCTGGCGTTAGACTAATGACTCTTTTAAATGTGTGTTGATATCACTAAGGACGAGAATCAACTCTTCACCTAATTCGCTAACGAATATGTCATTTCACCTCTAAATATTAACACTTAAATTAACGTATTTTTTGATAGTTTTTATATTAAAATTTTCTTGGAATATATGCCAAGGAAATATATTTTCAGAGCTCTGTTTGTACTCGACAATCCAAACCTTCAGGAGATCTGGCAGGTGAATGAGAACTTTACCATAAAGCATGGCAAAGTCTTCTTCTTGGACAATCATAAGCTGTGTGTTTATAAGATACGAGAGTTTCTGAATGCATCTGGTTTGACCAATCGTACAACTAAGGACGATATTTTACCCTCGTCTAATGGAAATCAGATTTCATGTAAGCTGTGCTGTTATTAAGTGTATAATTTGTGTTTAATTTTTACATTGGAAATAAGATAGTTTTTAAATAACCTAACTAGCTTTGTGTAAAGTAATTATTGGAGGCATATTCAATGTGTTTATTATTTTATTGTAATAGATTGATTTCGTCGGAACATTTGCTTATGGATGTATGCCCCTCGCTAGTATGTTTGTGGTATTTGTTTAGACTTTGAAGAAATTGCTATGAATATTTTTACGAAAATAACGTTTTTCTAATTTTAGCTTCATCAGTGGAGGAGATCGTTTTGGTAATCGTACTTTGAGAACTGACACAGTTTAGGTTTTATATAAACTTTGGAATTAAAGCATAGGCCTATTTAGTGAAAAGATAGTGAATATGCTCAAAACACTCAACGTGGTACTAATTTTGGGATCAACGTTTATATAAGTTATTCAGTTAATCAGTTGGAATTAAAATCCAATTAATGGAAGGATCGTGAATTTGCTCAAAACAAATGTTTCTACGTAACATCAATTTCGTGAATGAAATTTTTTATCATCAACTGATTTTGAACTACATCCCTCAGGAACCGAATCGAGACGCTTGGCTGATCTACCTCAGCTTGTATGAACAGAACTTTTAAATTTATATTGTGGATTTATAAGCAATCTATACTGCTGTAGTCCGATTATTGTTCAATATGATCCAGAATTAGGGAGAAAAAGAGTTTATGTTTATTTCAGTATCACACGCCACTCCAATATTACATACAAGTTATATGAAGTCCAAAATAATATACAGCATGAATTCATAACAGAACAATTATTTCAGTCAAAATGACAATCATCTCATAATTAATGACTAGCGCCATCTAGTTGGTTACCTCAGAAATACAATTGAAGAATTACACGTTTATTTTATATAGTGCAAATAGAAAGGAAAATAACATAAAAACAAACTTGTGGAATAAAGCGAGAGATATCAGGGAATATATACTGGCATACTTACGAAACCATCTGTTGAACCATCTGTTGTTCAGGTGACGAGAAGAGCCAGTTGAAGGTGGAAGTGGTTTACGTGGCGGCGAGATCAGCAGGAATTCACTGGCATACTTCTATGAGATCATCTGACTCTCGCTTCTGGTCCAGCTGGGCCATCAACTATCGAAAAGTGTAAGAGCTGCAGCCACACTTACTGTTCTTCCGCGGTGTTTATCAAGAGTTGTTGTATTTCTTCTTTCTTTCTACGTGCACGTATAATTACGAAGACCTTAGATTTTTTTGTTTAGAATTGGTATTAACTGTTCTGTATGTGTAAATATTTTATTGGTAGTTTTTTATTTGCATAATGCTTCTGTCCAAAAATTTAATATTCGGCTATATCTGTTTATAAATAAATTCAACTATTTCTCTTTCAATGTTAAGAAAATAACCTTCAATGTTTATTTTATGTGTTTCTATGATGATGTCTTGTGGTCATCTTTTTCTGCAGCTTCAATGAATAAGTTTTGGTCATGCTAGAATAAATGTATAAATTATTCTTTGGTCACAGAAGATTTAGTTGTCTGACAACAGCCTTGATGGAAACCTAGTTTCGATTCAATAATTAATTCCAGAATAAAAATGTTTTTGTAAAACTAAAATGTCAATTTGTTATTAAAGTTTTTTCGTGGATCCTTTTTCTGTTGTTAATCACTATCGCTGAGATATCTGCTTGTTGGTGTTTCTTTGTATTGTATGGGCTGTCATGCCTGAATTGAACGAATAAATAAAGAATTGCAGCACTTACTATTTGTCAATGCTACGACTACTTGCACAGCAAGTAGTTAAGTAAAAACTTAATGAATAATAGATTTATCTATAGTTAAAAATGCATGTATGTTTATGATAGGATTGAAGACACTGATAGTACAAGATCTCAGTCTAAGGAACGTTGTAATGCTGACGTGTAAGTTTGCTTTCGTTTCTTACCAGTTACAACATTAGACAACTGTAACCATTGATATGTTGGAAGTAAGACATTGCAACTCATTAAGAAATTCTTCTAGTGCTGTGTCGCCGACTGTATTGTAAATATTGCCTGTAAATACGTTTCACTATTAAAGAGAAAGTCATAATTAATTTTTTCCCTTACAAGCTGTTTGGATATGACCGGTTCTGCATATTCTGCGAAAATAAAAGTTATCCTTTTTGCATCTAAGGCTTTTTTCAGACCGTATTTCTAACGTCACGTTTTCCAATCTTCTAATACTTTTCGCGTGAACATTTCATATAATATATCAAAGAGTGTTTGTGGTTTATCAGTAGTATTATGAATTTTTATGTATATAATCTTCACTATGTATTCTGTTAGGTGGAAGACAGTAGATATCAGCTCTAGTAATGTTACACTACACTACGAGCTGCAGCACTTGGAGCCGTTCACTACGTATGTCTCGTATGTTCAGGCCTATTCGGCTGTAGAGAGTGGAGCCATCTCACCCTACACCTACTTCAAAACTGCTTCTGATGGTAATAGTATCTGACTAGTATTGTTGTAGATCTCTAACGTTAGGCTACTATATGGCCTTTGACTGAATTGATTGGATAACGATAATTCGATATCTTGAAATGAATAGTTATTGACTAGAGAGATAAGAGATTAATTCCAAACTTGTTCTTGAATTAAAGAGTTGTAATTAAGATCCAACTAGAATACTCGGAAGACGATGAACTAGGACGTGGAGTAAAACAAGTTTGTAGCTTACGCTGAAACAATGGCGGAGGATACCCTTCAAGACATACGGCATTGAAGAAGGAATAAAAGTAAAATAAATAAAGTTACTTTATTTACTTTACTTTTATTCCTTCTTCAATGTAAATTGTTTCAAGATGTGAGATTTGCAGATGATCAAGGGATCAAGGAGTCTAAACTGCCTTTAACTAATATATATATATACATGTGTATATATATATATATATATATATATATATATATATATATATATATATATATATATATATATACACGTATATATATATATACAGACTGCGTCAAAAAAACTTAACCCCCTACAGAATATTTTCTATAACTTTGGTATCTGATATCTCGTTATCATGCAAATTTTAGCGTTAATACATGATCCAAATGTACACATATGCTGAAAATTTCATGGAAATATGTACCGTAATTCGAGTTACAGATCTTTTTGCGCCATGCCCCTAAATCTTATAGGTTCTCCAAGCAGTTTGTCACCGAATACTCCTGATAAGAGCCCTTCATTGATTTTTTTATTTCGTTAGTAGCAATCATGCGAACTGATGCGGCAGAAACCCATAGTGCTTGAGATGTCTGACGTGTATTACGATTTATTCCAGGCTCTCCTTCCTGTGAACAAATTAGTTCCTCAACAGCAGCAATATTAGCAGTAATTCTGGCACCTTTAGGCCAGCCACTGCCCGCCTTTCTATCAGTTGCTCTCTTTCTGCAATCTTCCGACAA
Organism: Enchytraeus crypticus; assembly: GCA_905160935.1. Taxonomy (NCBI): domain Eukaryota; kingdom Metazoa; phylum Annelida; class Clitellata; order Enchytraeida; family Enchytraeidae; genus Enchytraeus; species Enchytraeus crypticus. Next base: position 399,459 of record CAJHZI010000518.1, on the reverse strand, counting down.
GTACTCTTAATAGTTGACAAGGACCATCCTTTCGGAGGATAGGCTTGCTTTATTCTTTTCACTCCGTAACCTTGCTCATGGTGTATTTGTATCCGCAACATATAGTGACTTATAGTGGTTAACTGCTTAGAGAATCTATAAGAGGTAGTGGCATGGCCAAAATGATCTGTAATTCGAAATGTGGTGTATATATTTCCAGAAATTTTTCAGCATATGTGTAGAATTGGACATATATTATTGCTAAAATTTACATGAAAAAGAGACATCAGATAACAAAGTTATAGAAAATTTTCTGTAGGGGGTCATTTGTTTGGACGCAGTCTGTATATATATATATATATATATATATATATATATACATTATATATATATATATTATTAATATATATATAGATCATATTATTATATGTATATTATATATATATATATATATATATATATATATTGCGTAGAGGAGAACGGAAGGCAGAGAAGAATGGAGGCGTTATATACCATGGACCTGCCAATAGGCAGTGCATTAATATATATGTAAATATTACAGAACCGACTCGTGTGGTTAATCTGGCCTCATCGCGTGACACGTCCTCAGTGTCGGTGAGTTGGGATGAGCCTCTACTGCCTCACGGTGTCATCACGCACTACGTCGTCAGGTGGCGCCCTCAACAGCTCCTGCTGCTTAGAGAAAGGTTCAAGGGCAGCGACTACTGCAAGAACAGTATTGCTTCCTTCTATATTGTTTCTACTTAATACTCTCAGTGACGTCTTATACAAACCAGCAGTTAACTGCTGGCCGGTTTGATCAGTCGTTATCCATAAATCCCTCAACTGTGGTGTCACATCCTCTCACTGTTTTTGTTTTTTTGTTCATTGTAGGACGATGTAAGCGACCATCTTAATTAACTGAATGAGAGAAGAACTGGATGGGTGAAAGCGAACGGTTTGCTGAAAGTGGTAATTGAGGGAAGAATAGAAGGAAAAAAGGCTAGGGGAAGACATCGACTTGGGATGTTGAATTATCTGATAACTATTTCATATGTTGATTTGATGACAAAGGCAGAGGATAGAAATATATGAAGTTATATGCATGAACCTGCCAATAGGCAGTGCACTAAGAGGGATAGAGACTTAAATATGAGTTCATAGGGTCATAATTTTTTCAGAAATAATTGGCCTATTTGTTATCAGTAAAGGATGGCTCGAATAAATCTGCTCATGTACTATTTTATCTTACAGTGACATATTGTCAAATTACGGTGTAAGTGAAAGGAAATCTACTTTTGCTATTCTGTATCCTTCACACAAATACATGTACATGTAGCTCGTTAAGTTCTTGCATTGCATAGGAACATGTACCTCAAACCTGCTGACAGATAGACCATCAGAATGCTACTGAATATTTTCATAATAGCTAAAACTACTTGTGAGATTTATTGACTATACAAACTAACTGAAAGGATTTCAGGTAAACTTCTTAGCTCGTCAGTGCAATTCTGCTTTGGGAAGAAATGTTGTACAAGTGGTTTCCAGCACAAATCTTGCACATACAGCTAGAAAGCAGCAGTCTGGCGATAGAACTGTTTAACGTCGGTTTTACTTCTTTGAAACGATGAGGGGTTCTTGGTAATTATGCGCATTCGCGCTTTGCCTGCGAATTCTCACAGTAATTAGCAATATATCTTGAGCCAACTTCTTCGTACAAGTTTTTGCACAGGCTGTGTTCGTACAATACAACCAGTGGCATGTCGGCATGTTGTTCAAAACCCGGTGTTGTTCGATAGCAGATCTGTAGATGAAGGATTCAAATCCAGTTCTCTCCCTGCGCGGACACGCTATCGAGCAAGAAACTAGTTAACGTTAAACTTGGCTTTGGTCTTTGCAATCTAAATTACTTACGGTATTCCATGGATCTGGTTAAGAGTTCAATTTAATGTTTAGCATATACTTTTGACGTGCCAACTTTCTTTTAGGGCATGGATTTGTCTCAATAGTGCTCGATGTATCATGGATGACAGTAGCACTCTAAATGTCATTATGCTCTTATGCTCTATGCAATGAATCGCTAAGTCTAATGTCTCTGTGAACAGAGCACACGCAGAAGGTTGACGTGGAGGCAGCTAGCAGTCCAGTACTGGAGGAACCTGTCAACAGGACTGCTGCCTGCAACTACTCCGCTCAGTGCTGCCCGTGCACGAAGCATCTGGATCACAGGGCGGTCATCGATGAGGACGAGAAACAGTTCCACGAGCAGCTCCTCGAGAGAAGAATTCTGCCGGAAAATGTCTACCGCAGGTCTGGCTCTTCCCGTTCCACTTCAATCAATCAATAAGAATTTAACGTCCGGTTCCTCGCCATACGGCAATGTCAGGGACGTTTCTTGCAGACTCTATACAAACAGGCGCCAAAGCACCACACCATGACGACTGAGTAAAACGGGACCACAAGAGAAAGCGATATCAAAACAGTGCAAGTCCAAGTTTCTAGTCAAGAAGGTCAAAATTTAGACCTTTGGGTGGAAAGAGATGGGTTTTTTGCTTGCCAAGGAAAGTACCAATACAATTACAAGATCAAAGATCTTGTGGCAGGGAGTTCCATATTGTCGGAGCCGAAAGCAAGAAGGGGAGTCTGTCCATTGCAGACTTCCATTTTTACTTTGAAATTTTCGCAAAAAACACATTTTAATGTGCATTGCAGGGCTAGTTCTTCTTATCCTAGATATACTTTTAATTAGTAACTGTTAAAAAATGTCGATAAAATGTATTTTGTAGGTCGTGCACGTTTTATACTAGTTCTTGCTAATTTTAAGCGACTTTATAACAAAATTTGCAAATTGTGTCATAGGTTTCTCTTTTTGTTGTTTAGTTCTCTTTTTAGACTTGCTTGCATAATGATAAAATATATACATGTATCTGTCACAAGTCTTGCCGTTTGTATACATGTATAATAACTACAATATAAACCGTTATCTATAACTAGTGTAGCCATTGATAACTGAGGACGTGCTCAGCCGGAATATATCACTTCACAAACATAGAGTATCCTAGTGTTTTAATTGTCCGAATACAGTTCAGAGGGAAAAGATAGGATGTTACAGTTCGAGTTTTCCCGTAGGACGCAAGTGACCTGGGTTCAAACCCTAGTCAGTTAACGCGCTATTATCTGTACGCGAGCATTGTTTAGGACGTGCTCAGCCGAAATATTTCACTTCACAAACATGAATATTTTTTGAAAAATACAACCGATCATTCGGCCGAATTTCATAATTAATATATGGAATCTTAAGCTTTACGCTTTTCAAAAATACCCGAAACATAAATAATTGATGTAGAAACGAGTGCTACATATGCTAAGAAGCTAAGATTTATCTAAACTTGATGCAAATATAGCAAGCTGTTTAAAAGACTAAACAATAGCTTACATTAAATATTGTGAATTTTGCTCTGATCTAAAATTTAAGTATATGCAAGTAACTTAGGATTTTACTTAGATCTCAGTTAAGTTCTCGTTTGAGATAGTAGCATTATGCATAAAGTGTGTGAATACGGTTCAATAGGTACAGGATTCAAATCCAGTGCTTGCAACGTCGTCAATGACATGTTTTCAAATGAGGTCACTGGACTAGCTGAAGTTAAACTGAACTTTCTTTTTTTGACGTTAAACTGAACTTTCATTTTATAAAGCTTTAGAGCTGTTTATTGTTTAGGTCAGATTTTTAGTGTCTTGTTCTTAGTATTTCTTATTTAGGATTTTAATGAAATACATCTTGGAAATTTATGAGCTGAATTACTTAGTCGCATAAACTTCCTATCATTACATTTATTGCCTATGCTTGTATGAAATTATCAATATATTCATGAGTTAATTACTCGCTCAGTTATTCGAGTCTTAATTACCTATATTACTGGAGTTCTCCAGTTCCGCAAGTGAAACCATATTATCCTTCCGAGAATCTCCTGGAAAAAGGCCTGATAAAACAATTTAATGAAGGTCTATGGTTCACTGAAATATTTTTTAAATTGGACAGAGTTTTTGTTCCACTCGTTATATATACATACACACTCGTTACATATATATACATACGCATATACACATATATACACACATATATACACACATGCGTACGCATATAGATACATAGTTACATATAGATACATACACACTCGTTATAGATACATACACAACCCACCCGACAGCATGAAGGACAGCCAGACGGGCTCAGAGACAGTAAGGAGTGAGACAGACAAGCAGACATCCAGAGGTACAGTGACGCATAGAGACGAGACTCTCAACGGATCTCAGGTCCACAATGAGTCCCTTCACGTCGTGTGGAGTCCTCCAGAGTGGAGCTCTGCGGAAGTGCGAGAACTGAGAGTCCTTAAAATAACGGGACTGGAGCACTTCCAGGATTATAGCATTGAGGTTAGTAGTGCTATTAAGATATTACTAGTTATCTGAAGATTTGGGTCGATGATTGTATAATCAAAGCAAAGATCCATATAGGGTGGGATTGGCTTACTATTAAAGCCTGATTCTCTCTCAATCTCTCTTTCTTAGTTCACTGCCTACTGGCAGGTCCATGGTATGTAACGCCTTCACTCATCCTTATCTTCTGCTTTCCTCTTCATGTCCACAAACGTGGTGCCCTTGGTATCATCTATAACATTTCTATAAACCACTATTCTTGGGGGATTCTGTTTATGTCGAGGTGGGCCCCTATGCCTTCCTCAACTTCGACTAGCATTTACTGGGCAGGGCGTCGTTCCCTGAGAAAACAATACGGTTTACCCAGCCTGCTTCTAAGAATCATGGTGTGATGGTACAAATTCTAGGTTACTTAATTAATCATTGAGTAATGATGTACTATTATTAAATGCGCCACAGTACAGTGTAGCTTATGTAGTATATGTATTAAATAGCAAAACCAAAATTTATTTTCAAACTAACACCCATTTACAAATTTCTTTAAGTAGCAACGTTTTATAAATTAAGTATTGATTATGTTTTCAATAATTATAATGTATGTATTAGTTTACAACGTTTGCTAAAGTGTTATTTATTATTGTTAAAACTTAAAAGATGCCCTTTGTTCTTGCAAAACTTTGTGATTCTACTTGTTGTTGGTTTTGCATTGTTTACAAAAATTAAATAACTATTGTCACTTTTTCTTGATCACCAAAGCTGACAGACCATTTAAGATCGATAGAGATTTTCTGACTACTTTTACTCTAATGATACTACCTTTTCAGTATCGTCTCATATGCTTCAATCGTTTAACATGCACATATAATATGTATCTGGCAGTCGCATACACAGTCAGTCCTTTAAAAATGCGTCTTGAAGTCTGCGGAGCAAAGTTCTTTCTACACGAATATTATGTTTCTTAACCGAGTCCCATAATATTGTTAACTACTAATAATAATATTGCCCTATATGAAAAATTCTACCCATATCAATTACTTAGTTTCAATTGAAGATATATTTGAAATTATTGAATCAGAGTCATATAAATACAAGCTAATAATAACTATGGTTTTCTTAGATATATCGTTTACTACAAAACAATTAGCGACAATTATGAAGAATTAGAGTGATAAGAAGGCAACAAAGTAAAAGAAACATAGAGAAGTAATTCTGTAAATATATATAGATGTTACCAGAAATGTTGTTTATTTGTTAGATAATAACTCAAGATATGTTGTTCTCTGCATGATCAAAACGATCGAATTGAATTCACGACCTCGCGAACAGGCATTTAAAAGTTCATAACGTTGCTTGTCGCTCTACAAGTTGAACTGTTGAGCCATTCCATAGCTCAGTGACTGGAGTTTACTTATATATGTATATTAACTCAGAAGATAAAAAAGGACTTTGAAAACGTGTCGAGAGTGCCTTAGAATCCCTCAAAGTCATTTTCGCGAATTTAGGACGACAATTGTGAACATGTGTGGATAAGATGACGATAGAGAAAGTAAAATTATATTTTTCTGTGAGTTCATGATTTGTGTTTATTTTGATGTATGTTGTGGTTGGGATGTTCCATATATATATATATATATATATATATATATATATATATTTAATTGACATGTTTGTTTTAATGGGTAATTTTTTCTATACATAAGGTCATGGCCTGTCATGATTCAGTTAATGGTTCCTTGAAGCTCTGTAGCAAACCCGCCATTCTGACCGTCCGAACTCTATCAAATGGTATGTATCTTATTTTTAAAAAAGGAATAATTTTGACAAATGAAAGGCGGAAGCCTATTTATTCGTAACCGTTGGCCGCTCTAATGATGCTGTATAATAAGCTCACAACTATTTGTTCAGAATTATCAGAAAATATGTACAATGTTACACACTTAATGTATTTGCGATATCGGATATTCTACATGAATTCAAGTTTGTAAATTTTATGGGGCCTACGTGAAATTTCTTGTTAACATTTATATTGTGACTGCAATGTTTTTAATAATTGGCTTTAAAATTATGATTAATTAATATTTATATAATTTCTTTGTGACCTTGTTTAACCTCAATATTGAATTGATATAGGCCTATTGTATCTTATTGGTTTGCAATGTTGGACTCATTTATGCCATCAATTGATGATATATTCTATATGTTAGTCAGTTCAATATACATTAAATAGTCTAGCCGTGTAAAGTTGAAATTACTCAATCATTTTTGTCTGGACTATTATTAGAATCAGCGACTTTATACTTACAGAATGCTGCTCAATTGTTATTGTATTTCTACACTATAGTTTCTGTGTTAGTCATCTTAGATCACATACGGTTGTCAACATGTAGTTATTAACTTATCAATTGAGTTGTTCGACTTTGTTTGAAGTATATCTGGACACGAGAGTAATCTAAATCCTTGCCGGACGTTAAGTTAACGATGACGACGCACGGCGAAGTATGTTTGTTGAACAAATTATGTAGGGATTGATGGATTAATTGTTGTGATAGATTTATTGATTAATTGCTATATGATCTGCTTGATTAATTAATTATGTGACAGTATCATTTGATACGATAACCTCATCTAACGCCACGGTAGCTATGACGTCACGAGGCGAGACTAGAGTGGAAATTAACTGGGCTGAGCCGGTTCATCCTAACGGCTTGATCCTCGCTTATGAGATAGAACTCATCCGCTTCGATGGGTTCAGTGTATGACTTCTTTTAACTATTTACTGATTTCAATATAATAATTTGCAAATTTAAACACACTCTTGTACATATATATATATATATACATAGTATACAGTATGTATATATATATATATATATGTATTAAGTATAATATATATATATACATATTATATAGTGTATACATACACATACAGTGTATGTATATATATATATATAATATTATATATATATATATATATATATATATATATATGTATATATATAGTATTATATATATATATACATACACTGTATGTGTATGTATACACTGTATATATATATATATATATATATATATATATATACATGTGTATATATATATATATATATATATATATATATATATATATGTATATATATATATATATATATATATATATATATATATATATATATATATATATATATATACAATCATGGCCAAAAGTTTGAGATCAGTCGGTATTTTTTGGAAATCATGGTAAAATCATTGTTTTATTTTGTATTTAATATGTACATCATCATAAAACAACATGCATATATATAGAAATGATAACATTCCTATAGAATAGTCACAGATGCGCTGATTAACCTAGAAAGTCAGTATTTAGTGTGTTTTCCCTTCACGGCCAGGACGTATGCAATGCGGCGAGGCTTGGAGCAGGCTAATGCGTTACTGTTCTCAAGCCAAGTTTCTGTTATCCAAACTCTTTTCGCAACCTCTTTCAGATGCTGAAAGGAAGAAGGATTGTGTGCAGCAACCTTTCTTTTCATCTGTATCCAAAGATTTTCTATAAGGTTCCGGTCAGGTGATTATCCTGGCCACGGACCAATCATGGGTACATCATTGGCCGTGAGCAATGTTGTAATAGTGTTAGCCATATGACATGGCGCGTCATCATGTTGGAAGTACTCCATTTCATGTATACTTCTAAAAGTTAGAGCTTTATCTTCAAGAATACCTTCGTAGACAGCAGCATTGATTGTTGTGCATTGCTTCATGAACCAGATTCCTGTACGGCCGCCCTTCCCTGAAAAATGTCCCCAAACCATCAGCTTGGCACACTGTTTGAGAGCACTGGTACAATACTTGGGATCATTTATCTTCCCAAATAGTCGTCTTACATGCCTGGAATAAGAGTAAAATTGTGTGTGAAAGTTGACTCATCTGAAAATAGTATGCTATCCCAATCATCTGCAGACCAATTGCGATATTTGCGACGAAACGCCATTCTATCTCGATTGTTCTTCTTTGAAGCAGAGGCTTCAATGCTGGTCTTGACGTCAGTCCATCCTCAAACAAACATCTTCTAATGGTTCGTGTGCTTACCCTTGCTTTAATCAGTGCCGTCTACTGGTTGCTCTGACCCAGGAAGTGGAGCAAAAATGTTTGCGCGCTTCGCTACCGAAATTTCATGGTTTCGACCCATGTTAAGTTTGAATACACAAATATGATAATTTACAGCTCTAAAGCAAAAACAAAACAATATTCAGCACATAGTATTATAGTCTGAGCGATATTACAGCATTCTGTAGAATTTTAGGTGAGCATTATAATACACTATGGCAGAATGACTAATCCTGGGTTATTGGCCAAATCTGGCATAAAATTCTCATAATGCGATGCAAATCGAGCAATATTTGCACAAAATATACATATAAAAATCCCAAACAGGATAAAAAACCTAAATTATGTCTTTGCATACATCAAGACATAATCAGAAAGTGTAAATGTTGCTACATTTTAAAGCACAATAAGAGAGAAATCATAAAATACGATTTTTTTTCACTGATCTCAAACTTTTGGCCATGACTGTATATATATACGTATATATATATATATACATATATATATATATATACGTATATATATATGTATATATATATCTATATATATATATATATATATATATATATATATATATACACACATTATATATACGTATATACGTTTATATATATATACGTATATACGTGTATATATATATATATATATATATATATATATATATATATATATATACTCTCGGTTTCAGATCATTTATCATCTCTGGTCAATTTGTATGCCAAATATCAATTAGAATTTATAATGTTAAATAATTGAGTTTATGTTTAATGTTCATATTAATGTGTGCAACCGCGATATTAATTTTGACTTTATGTAATATGGTGTGTATATTTGATACTATACAGTACATAGCAATTTTTTTGCTGCGTTGCCAGTACAAGCCAGACATAGTGTGTATAACTCGTCAGCAGTATTACAATTCAAGTGGTCGCTTTATATCAGATCCTCTACAGCCCGGCAACTGGTCCTATCGCATCCTTGCCATGTCCTTGGCCGGCAATGGAACATGGACTATGTATAAATACTTCACTATACCTCATGGTTTGTACATTAAATTATAATTTGTAAATTATTTATTTAAAAAGCCAATGTCAGATACAATTGTTTAACGAGCTAAATTTACTTAGCATTGCCAATTTATCACCATCATCATCATCTTCCCATGATCCTAGTTTAACTACTAATTAATAATACTCGAAATTACTTACATTTAGAGGCCTCCTAAAATTAGTACAATTTGTTTGCTAAAATTAGTACATTTTGTTTTATATCCTCCTCTTCGATTCCCAAAAACAGTCCTGCATGGTAACATGTTTAAATCTGTATCCCGTGCGCCAATATTTGTCTGCTTCCTTTGGACATCCGTAGGAGTAGAAACGTTTTATAGTAAATTTGAACGGATATGTCGGTGTGGAAAACACTACTAAATAGTTCAATGGATTCATTATTGTGCTTCACTGGCTGGAGCCAGTGGCGAAGTCGGTAAGATACTCGACCGCGGATCAGTAGGTGCGGGTTCAAATCCTGGGCTCGCCCGTCACTGACATCGTTTTCGAGTAAGGAAACTGACGTTAACCTTAGCTTTACTTTTAGCTTTAGCTTTTACTTTCTAGAACAAAGCTTGAACCTCAGTGCACTGGTAGGAACCGTTTCGTTCTCTTGTGTCGCTGTCGTTCTCTTCATCTTCGTCTTCTGCTACTACATTACATGGAAGAAGAGGTAGGTGAGGCTTTTGCAGATGTAAATTAGTAACAGTTAATGATTATTATTTGCAATAATAATACTAATAGACTTTTACAATAATTGAATTAAGTTTAAGTAACACTTTTCTTTCGACGATGATGTGACAGCAAACTTTATTGATGTGAAGGTGCTCATCCATCCGAGGCGTTTTGGAAAAATCTGAAAAGAATAAACTGGAAATAATGTATCACCGGTCAGTTGATCGGAATTCAGAAAAATACATTTAAGGTTTATAGTGAAGGAAAATATTTTAAGTTTGTTGACTAAATGGCAGAAAAAGAGAATGATATAAAATGAGGCACTACGTAACTCCAGATAAAATTTGCAAACGAAAATGAGAATACGCATAATGAGGTGAGAAAGATTATAACGTTTCCTAAAAAGAAGATATGAAAATTTATAGGGGTTGGAAGGGTTAATCAAGGTTATTGACTGCCGCAATGTGTTTAAAATTAACCTTGCCAATTTAAGAATTTATCGGTTATACTTTTAGTCATTTGATTTTTTTGTAACGATGAAGGTGGCAATTGATTATGATGAAGTGGACGAATGGCATGAGCTTGACAATTTTATGGTGAACGTTATTAAAAGACGTTCGAACGATGCTGAAGAGAGTTACAGAATGAATGACTTCAATTGAGTATTGCATTGGAATGTATTGCATTTCGCGTGTATTGTCTACTTATATTCATAATAGTCATTCATGTACTTTTCTTTTGTTTCGTCCATACTTATATTCAGAGCTACTACTTTCATCAATTAACTGCTGGAACACTTAAATATGCGGAAGAGATTAATCTTTCAGATACCAAAGCTTTCGGATAAAATTCCATTCAGACTGTCTCAGTATCAATTGATATGAAAAAGACGTTAAATTTTCATATATCTTTAGCTTGTATAAATTAGAATAGATTGCTGTACTGGCAATCTGAACTCCAAATGCAATGCTACATGCTGTTAAATGTTGAAATATTTGACAGACAGCTGAGCGCATTGATTGTTGCCTCGAGAAATCCGAACTATCATCCGGCTGAAGGAGAATGTGAGCGAGTCGTTCTGATTAATTTCTTCAATCATAATATTATTATATTGTTTGCTTAAGTTCCTAGGTATTTGAATTGATGATAAATTATCATTTCATGAACATATAAATCATCGTCATCATCTTCCCTTAAATCCCAGTTTAACAAATAAATAAATTAGCTAAAAAAAATAATTCTTTGAATTCAATGCTATTCAATCGTAAAAAGTTCCTACCCATAAATTGTCGCTTAATGTTATTTCACGCACTTATTTATTCACGTATTAGTTATGGTATTGAAATATACGGCAATACTAGTCGATCGATGTTACATCCATTGCAAGTTGCAATGAATAAGGTACTCAGAAATCTTCAAGATCAAAATAAATTTTGCAATGTTAAAGAATTACACCAAAATTTTCATGTACTTCCTGTTAATTTATTATTTAGATTAGCAATTGGTAAACTAATATACACATATATTCAATCTGATAGCTATAGGCCTGCTTCCAATATTAATAAAGAATATTTTGTGAACAGAACTGCTAACCGTGAGTGTGAGACTAGACTGTCACAAACTAACTATTTGTATTTTCATTCCAATCTTAAAATTTTTAACTCGATTATTTTTTCTATTGTTCAAATACGGAATAGTGTACCCGATTCCATAAAGACGGCTATAAATGCATATAATTTTATTATCCTATATAAATCTTTTCTATTCAAGAATTGGTAAAATATACTGATAGAAGCACTTTCCCATAACATCTCGGCGACTAGCTAGATAGAGCAATGCTCTCACTAGGGACCGATTGAATGGTATTGGGCTTGTTTTAATTAATTGCATCTTTGATTATGTTTGTTGTAAGCCTGTACTTTTACTTCTCTTTTTCTACACTTTGTATGTGTGCTACTTTACACTGATGTTGTTGTCGAAATAAACATATTATATCTCTCTTGCTTGGAATTCTGTCACAACATATCACAGACCGTTGCTGGAGTTGCTACTCTTATCAATTATATTATTATTTCTGTTATGTTTACATGAGATGTTCTACTGTTCCTAATATAGAATAATGATACTAGTTAGCCGTATTGAAAATACCTTCTTCTATTTCTCTCAGTGACGAATATTGATATTTTTAATGTAGGGCATTATTAGTAAATTAAGTAAAATGTGATAATTAAAGTTTAATTATAATTTAATTTTAAAATGTACCAACGTCAGAACGGGCATTCGGTTGGTGAGCGCCTAGACTCCAGAAATTTCTGCAAAATTATCTAATCCCGATTCTAGTTAAATTGGGATTCAAGCGAAGATGATGATGATGAACATATAAGAATATATCTATTTGATGCATTAATACTATGGTAGGCACATTTTCTTGCATTTCATTTGTTTCGTATTATTTCTATCTCTTTGGTTTGGACTGCAGTTCTGCACAAACCACCTATATGTCCATTCAATATAGTGCATAATGGTAATGATAGCAAAATATAACGATCGTTGTTTACTTCCAAGAGAGTCTTACTAAATTATTGAGCAATCTAAGTATTTAATTATCTCATTAGACATCATATTATGCAACTACTATTCAATTACTTAAGCAATTGTTATCTTCGTACTATTATAGATTACGTGCGAGATATTTGGGAAATAAATCGGGCAGACATTCAACTTGAGGATCCTCTTGGTAAAGGATCGTTTGGGATGGTCTACAGAGGGATTCTGAAAACTGGATTAGAAAAGAGAATAGAAATCAGAGTAGCGGTCAAGGTATGAAATTCCGTTTAGTTATGAAAACCTTGAGCAGTTTTATTTTAGTATTCTTAATGTTTATAATTAACAAAATAACATATGCTGTTTCTTAAATGATATGCTCTGCTTGAGTAAAATGCCAGATACATGTCGCTTATACAATTTAATATTGCAGAACGATCATGGCATATCCGAGATCAACAATTAAATTGTTAAATAATGATTATTTTAATTGTTAGCAGAAAGTCTAGATTAAGGACAGTTACTGCGCTATTTGTACTAGGCTATTGAATAATCAAAGAAGTATAAATAATCCCATGATGCAATAGCAATAGCTCTGAAATTTAAATATGTCAATATCTAACTACTTTACGGCCTGTAACGTATCAACTCTTTTATTCAGAATTTTTTTCAGAATTCAGAAAAAAACATAATTTTTTTTCCAGAATATTATGTGTAGTATAGGTTAAACAATTCATCAAATTTAATTAATTCTTATACGAGAACTTTAAGAAATTTGTTAGAATTAATGTTGCATTACTTGAGATACGTTCGAGGCACAGTGGAAGAGATCAAAGCATAGAGCAAGTGGAATTGGAGGCAAATAGAAAGGAAATGGGGAAAGTCGTCTTACAGCCCTACATGTATTTTTTGTGAAGTATATGTTTGTAGTACTTTATTTGACATATATGCTTGCATAAATATCTATCTTTTGAGTAATTGTTCGTGCAGACAGTTAATGACAAAGCTTACGCAACAAATCGCCTCGCCATACTTCAAGAAGCAGCAGTTATGAAGTACGAGTTTATCTTTCTAATTTTTCTTCGATTTTACTATTTTTCTGTATGTGTATCCTATTATAATTAATTAGGCAAACTTTACGCTAACCAAATAACTTTGCTCTCAACTAATATCTCATGACTCAGAAAGTATGGTCTCTTCGGAGTTGATAAAAATGTCACTATATGTAATTATTATACTTTATATAATACTTTTGCAATTTCTTCAATTATAGTACTTTGGAGGATAAATTAATCATTATTGAAATATTGCTCTTTATTGTTATTCTACCTTATGTAGTTTCTGTAATTAAAAAACTTGAAAAGGATTATTAATGAAATAATTATCCATGTGATTATCAGTCGACAAGCAATGAATATATACGTCCAGAATATCATCAACTATGAAGCTAACTGCGTTACAGCTACTCTAGCTAGCACTAGCGTAGCACCAGCATTCGCTAACGTAGCACTTTCGTACATTGATGCATACTATGCATTTCATAACAGATGTAGCTTCCCGTGTCGTGTCCGTGATACTGAAGAATAGACCTTTCTTTAACTGCATGTATCGTTAGAGGCGACGTCATAAACTGAGGTAGGCAACGGCTAACCACATCAGAAGCCATTTTTCCCAAGCAATGGGCTTCATAAGGTATGGGTAAGGCGTAGCCTTTTGTGAATTGATTAACTTGTAGATTTATGGAGTGCTCTGTGTGGAACGTGAAAGGAAGACTCAAGAGTATGAATATGTACCATGGACCAGCCGCTTGGTAGAATACTAGAAAGAGAATGAAATGATGTAGCGACTCTACTTTCATATTAAATTTTTATCTAGTGTTGTTTGTAATAATTGACCGGTAATTTTCTAAAAAGAATGGAAGAGATTAAGTGGGGGATTGATTTCTGATATGACATGGAACAGAGAGGAGTGGAGTAGGTCTCTTCGTATCCCAAACCTAGTTAAACTGGGATTAAAGGGAAGATGATGATTATGTGGTAGTTGATTGCAGCTGATCATTGATATTATAGACTATATAAACTATTTAATATAATTAAATTATATTGATAATTAGATTAATTATTCTAATAATAATTATATATATAGATTATTGTAGATTATTTTATTCTAAGTAACTCAATTCAATCTGTTATATACTAGCGATTAGCGCTCTCCTTGTTTTTAGTTATTTCTTATTTTCACACAGTTTAACTTATTTTAACTAGTAGATATTTATTTTTTGAAAAAACAATCCAAGTCGCTAATGAATTAAAACAAATAGAAAAAGACTTGCTGTTGTCGTGGTATCGCAGAGACTTGGACTGCAAGCACGTAGTGAAGCTGTATGGAGTTGTGTCTATCGGTGAACCCTGTCTCGTCGTCATGGAGCTAATGACCAACGGTGATCTGAGAGATTTCTTCAGACGTCGTCGACCCGATCAGCCGGTCTGACAAATCTTTAACTCGTTAAGCGTGCAAAACCGATCAACTAATCTTTGTTTAATTCTTAAACGTGAATAACCGATCAACTAAGCTTAGTTTTATTCTTGAGCGTGAATAATCTGATCAGCCGATCTGAGTTTAAATTATATCAATGATTTTTCTAAAGGGCTGCCCCTGTATCGTCAGCTTAACTAACTTTCACTTTCTCGTAGATCCATAAAAGTAATGTTAAAACTTAATGGTTTGCTTTTGCTTGATTGGATGATTGATTTTTTTGCCATTGATTGATTAATTTTATCATTGGTAATCTGATTCACTTATAGATTCGTTGATTGATTCATTGAATGTCTCATTGATTTATTCATTGATTGGTTATGTTGTGATTGCCCTTGTTTACTGTATTTTTTGCATTTAAGGATTGCGTAGGACCGCCCCCCAGGATTGAGCAGATTTTGCTAATGGCGGCTCAGATAGCCGATGGCATGGTCTATCTCACCTCCAAGGGTCTTGTGCATAGAGACCTTGCCGCTAGAAACTGTATGGTCTCTGAAGATCTTATCGTCAAGATTGGAGGTTCTATCTACTATTTCTATCTCTCTCTTTCTCTTTCTCTGTCCTTCTTTGCTTCCCTCTACAGTCCTCTACAAATTGTTAATTGTCCAAAGTATGAAGTATATTGTACTAAGAGAAAAAAAATCCTTTACTATGATATTATAATAAATAAATAAAAAACTTTGGTATGGACCTAATCATTCACATCATAGATATGGATGTGAAGTATCCATATCTATGATCGATGACACATTCATATATGGATGTGAAACATGGTCATTAAGGACGGAAGATCTCAGGAAACTAGAGGAATTAGAAATTTGTTCAAGGAGAAGAATGGAAAAGATTATCTGGTCCCATCAAGTTTCAAATTTAGAGGTTCTGGAGAGAGTGGGTACAGATAGACAGTTGGTGAATTCTATAGGAAAAAGGAAGACGAATTCGATAGGACACATTTTAAAAAGCTGGTAAAGCTCATGTTAACGGGAGTTTCCTCACTCGAAAGCGATATCAGGGGAGATAGTCTGCTAAAGGAGGTCGTGGATGGTAGAAAGGAAGGAGATAGAGGCAGAAGCATTTCTCGCTTGATACCCTCACTAAGTAAAATTAATTCTAAATCTTTTTTTTTCTTTTTTTATTCCATATAGTTACACACATGACATACTGCATGTGTTTACAATGTTTCCTTTCTTAAGTTTCTATTTTTGTAGTTTTCGTTATTTCCTCCTTTCCTCTCCACGGTTATTAGTAATCGTTGCCTTTTGTTGGCGCTCCAATAGCAGCCGGCGCGGATTTAAGAATAACTTCCAACACCCTGGGGATTGTTTACTTTCAAAGCTATCTACACGCGGTCTTCCAAAGTGGTCGCCCACAATTTACTAACCGCGTGCAACGTGGCTTTACATCGTTCTACTGACGCGCAGCTTAACTGAGTGCGCTAAATCCCCCCTCCTAATCTATGATCTTATTATGACGGGGCATAGGGGTTAAATATTTAATGTAGTCTTTAATTTTTAAAAATGAATCTGAAATGGTTTCTCATTGACTTTGCATGGTTTTCTCTTGAGACTTTCGCAGTTAACGATTGACCTTCTATGTCGACCAAGTCTCTATATGAGCTGATCGTTTAAAGCACACAATATTATATGCGAATCATCATCATCATCATTTTCTTCTTCTTCCCTTGAATCGCTGTTTAATTAAGGTCGGGATACGAATAGACCTTCTCTAATCCTCTCTGTCCCACATCATATCATCAGTCAATCCCCACATTTTTTCTATTCATTTACATTTTTAGCAATTTCAGGAGCTTAGACGCTCACCCAACGAATGCCTTTTCTGACGTTGGTTTGGATCTTAGTACTTTAGTAGCTTTCCACGACACGTGCAGTCACCGGTTGGTCTATTTTGCAAACAACCCGGCATATACATTCGCATATACATTTAATACATGTATATGCGAATACTACATGTATATGAAATTGTGAGGTTCGTTGATGATTGCATATTGCTGTTATATGTCAGCCGTTGTCACTATGACAATAAAATAATGTATAATCTTGTTTTTGAAGAAGACTCTTTGGCTTAGTCTGTGAACTTTACTGTAGTTCGTCCAAGCTGTTCACTGGTAATCTCTCACTCCTCGTTGTGAGTAGTCAAATCACGAAAATGTTATCTAACTTCGTACGCCACGTTCGCTACGTTTCGCAGACCAAATCTTGATTCGAGCTCTATTAGGCCAGGGTGTTGTTTATATTAGGTAAGACTTCTAAACTAATCTTGACGATATAACGCGCAGATTTTGGTTTGACGAGAGACGTTATAACGAGCGAGTACTACCGCAAGCACACGACGGGATTTCTTCCGATCAGATGGATGGCGCCGGAGTCTCTCAAGGAAGGCAAATATATGAAGAAGTCTGATGTTTGGTAGGTGTTTTATTATATAAATTGAATCAATGTAATAGTGCTTTATTCTCGTATTGTACTAATTTTACTACTAAAAGCAATTAATTTATTTGTCTCGTATTAGAGCATATAAATTTTGTAATGAATTTGCTAACATTTTATGCGCTGCCAATGAAGAGATTAAATTTCACTTAAAGCCATGATGTTGATCATCTGAAATAAAAGAAAATCTAAAACGAAAGATAACATACATATAAGATAACATACATTAAGATTACATACATATTCTGAAACTTTAAAGTGTCGAAATATGTCCAGGAAGAAAATTGTAGAAGAACTGATGGACTGACACAAATAAATAAATAAATGTTCTAAATAGAGTTGGCACACGCATCTCTCTCTCTCTGTCTCTCTCTCTCTCTTAGTGCTTTGCCCACTGGCAGGTCCATGGTATATAGCATCTCTACTCATCTCTATCTTCCGTTTTATTTCTTCATGACCACATACGAGTGGATCTTTAAATCATCTATAACATTCCTTTTGATATATCATTTTTCTTGGGGGATTCTGCTTATGACGAGGTGGCCCCCCTGTGCCTTCCTCAGCTTCGACTAACATTTACTGGGCAGGGGCGTCATTCCCTGAGAAAATAATCCTGTTTACCCAAAACAAGTATAAAACTGATAAATATAATAAAGAATAGAAAGAGGAATCGGAGAGGTTATGTAATTTGATAGTGATTCCAAACAAACTAGGCTATATAATAATGCGGATTTACACTGATGAGTAACAATGTGAGTTAAATTGTTGTCAATTAGCGAGGCTTTTTCAAGGTTACTACTAGCTTAGTTTCTGAGAGTAATAATCCATGAAATAGAATAATATTCGAAAAACAGCAAAATATATAGCAGTTCATGAATTTATTTCATGTCATTGTAGACTTATGAGGGTTCTTTGCGAAAGAAGCTTAGAATATGAAAATGACGTTTTTGTATGCTTTGTAGATTTCGAGAAGGCCTTTGACAGGATTGATTGGATAACGATGATGAATATCTTAAAAGAATAGGAATTGACTGGAGAGATAGAAGATTAATTTTGAACTTGTACATGAATCAAGGAGCAGTAATCAAAATCCAACAAGAATACTCAGAAGAAGGTGAAATAGGACGTAGAGTAAGACAAGGTTGTAGCATTTCGCCGCTGCTGTTTAACATTTACGCTGAGGCAATGATGGAGGAAGCCATGGAAGACTTGGAAGAAGGAATAAAAGTAGGAGGGAATTTGTTACAAGATGTACGATTTGCAGATGACCAAGGAATGGTAGCGTGCAGCGAGATTGGATTGCAGAAGATAATGGATAGGCTGAATGATACGGCCCTAAGATATGGCATGAAGATTAATATAAAAAAGACCAAGGTTATGAGAGTGTCTAATATTAAAGGTGAAGTTAATATCACAATAAATGGTACGAAATTGGAACAGGTAAGGAGTTTCAAATATTTGGGTCATACTATAACCGATGATGGGAAATGTGAGACGGAAATATGCAGTAGGATTGCACAAGCAAAAGCGGCCTTTGGCAGTAGAAAAGAACTATTAACAAAAAGTCTAAAGAAAGACACAAAGATAGTGAAAACTTTGGTTTGGACCACGCTATTGTATGGATGTGAAACATGGACCTTAAGGAAGGAAGATATTAGGAAACTGGATGCATTGAAAATGTGGATTTGGAGAAGAATGGAGAGGATTAGCTGGACTCAAAAGGTTACAAATGAGGAAGTCCTGGAGAGAGTTGGCACAGATAGACAGTTGATAAATATATTAAGAAATAGGAAGAAGAGATGGATGGAACACATTATAAGGGGGGAAGGTCTATTAAATGAGGTCATAGAGGGTAGAATGGAAGGAAAAAGAGGCAGGGGCAGGCCGAGATTAGGTATGTTAGATGATTTAAAGACCCACTCATATGTGGAAATGAAGATTAAGGCGGAAGACAGAGAAGAGTGGAGGCGTTATGTATCATGGACCTGCCAGTAGGCAGTGCATTAAGAGGGAGAGTAGACTTGTATTAAGATCTCCCATTAAAAAATTTGTAAATTTCTCTGAAAGCATCTATTTTCAAGAATCTTTTTTAGCTTTTCATTAAGCATACTTATTTTCGAAAATTGGGGGGTGGCGACTAATGCTGCCTGTTATTATATTTTTCTTACTTTCTTTTTATGATGAATTTGTATAGAAACACTTTTTTACAATTCTGTAATAAGCATTAGGTCATTTGTTCATTTATATCTAAGTTGATCATAAATACACAATTCAACACCACCACCCTTCTGAAGCATACGACTAGTGGATTCCATGACATATTTAGGTGTTTTACAGTTATCATTGTTTTGCCATCTAAACCAAGTTTCTGAAATTGCAATCATTGTGACAGGAATCACAATGATTTTTACTGATGTGGCACTGACCTGATGATGCACTGACCTGATGATACACTGATCTGATGATGCACTGACCTGATGATGCACTGACCTGATGATGCACTGACCTGATGATGCACTGACCTAATGCTACACTGATCTGATGATGCACCAGCATGCTGCTGATCGCTGTTATGATACGTGATTTGCAGGTCGTACGGTGTAGTTCTGTGGGAGATGATTACACTTGCTGAACGTCCGTATCACCACCTTACAGATGATCGAGTTCTCACGTATATTATCGGTGGAGGAATTCTCAACATTCCTCAGCCCTGCAACCGCTTGCTGTGAGCCTTTATGCTAACTCTCTCTCTGAAATGTTTAAATATACATGTTTTTACTTTCTCTATTAAATATATTTAATGTATAATTTTATTAATTAATCATTTATTTATTTTATTTTAATATATTTTCCTATTCTCAGTTTAAATTCTTTGTTTAAATATAATAATTATTATTTACTGTCGTTGTCAAATCATTGACAATTTAATACCTACATTTTACCTTGTTATTCACGATGTAAAATAGTTCTCTTTTGAAAAGTAATAAATATTTATTCACTAGTCTAATAATTTTAATGTAACATACTTCATTCTCTGTTTAAATATATTTATTTTCGTTGTCAAATCATTGACAATTTAATGATTTAACGATGCTACACAGACATGATGATGGAGTGACAAATAAGGCTGACGTTAGATGATGTCAGCCTCAGATGACGTTAGTAAACAGATAAGACGACGCTAGTTTGTTGCTAGACAGATTTCATCGTCAGTCTTCACTGTTTACTAACTCTACTTTTATATAAGTTTAGATTGTTTTGCAATGTAACTATCAACTGTTTTGTTGAAACACGTAGCGGGAATGTTAGCCAAGTAATTTCACTGTAATGTGTATTGTGTTGTGCGTTGATAGAAAGGACATAATGCTGAGCTGTTGGAAGTACCACACGGACGACCGACCCACATTCGAAGATATTCTGGACGTGTTAGTTCCATACTTCAACGACAGATTTCGAGTCGACTCCTACTATCTCAATCAGTGTTCGGATGATAATCAGAAGAATTCGGCAGACATTTTGAGTTCTACTGGAAGTTCTGCTGACTCTCAAGGCGATTCGGCTAATCATCGTAAAACGCATAGATTTGAGTTGTTGAATGTTAAGAATTCACTGATGACCCTATTCAGATCTCCTCTGACAGACTCCAAGTCGACGAAGCAGAAGAATATTGACGGAAAGAAAGTTGCAGAGAAGCTGGATCAGGCACTGCGACTTAAAACAGTGAAGGTTGGGCAGAAGACTAAGCCCAATAATTATTCTCCTCTTTCTGACAGGCTGCCCAGAGCAACTATGATCAAGTGCGCGAAGATTTCGCTGTCAGACGGTGGTAATTGTGGCACACAGCTAAGCTCTGACGGTTCAATGAACAAGGCCTTGTTGAAAGTTAAAGGAATGCCATACCAGCTGATGAAGTCTGGGAAAGATTTTGTCGAAAGTGAGGGAAAGAAAGCTTATAGGAAGGACGGAAATCCACTGGGTAGGAGGCTGATGAGAAGTTGTGAGGGGTTATACGAGTCAGCGAGAATGCCTGTCTCACTCGCTGTGACGTCATTGAGTGCCGAGCAGTGCCTCGTTAAAGGTCTAAGTGAGGTCCTTCAACCCAAGGCTGAGATAGTCAATAGAGTTACTCAACCCAAGGTTGAGCTGGTCAGTGAAATTACTCAAACAGGGGTTGAGGTAGTTAGTGGAGTTACTCTATCAAAAGTTGAGGGTGTCAGCGGAGTCAATCAGTCAGACGTTGAAGCTGTAGGTGAAGCAAATCAGGCAAGAATTGAAACTGATTGTGGAGTCATTCAAAGTCTAGTTGAAGAAATTCGAGAAGTTTCTCTGTTGAGTTGTGATGTTGTTGAGACAGCGTCATGCGATAATTGAACTTGAAGATATTTGGTAAAAGTGAAAAATGTTACGTTTAACATCGCATCCGATTACACTTGCCTTCTTGCAAATGTAATATCAACTCAGTTTCATATCCGTGGGAACGTCAGAAAAAGCAGCGGTATCTTTTCTCACTGCTTTAGTTGTGAATATGTAGAGATGGATTGAAAGAATGTTTAAGTTATTATATATGTAGAGGTTTTAATCAATATAAAGTAATGAGTATATGGCCTACGAATAAATTTATTAATTTTTCGCATTAAAGATATAATAATAAACTCAGATTGCTACTCACAGTTCTAAAATACCCGTGTCTCTCGAAGCTATTTCTATACGAGTAACCGATGAGGCTGCCGATTCAATTATCCGGTGCTGCCAGTGCTAACATTGCAATTTATATTTAATAATTTGCTTATAGTCTAAATAAAGAAATGAATTTGCATTCCATTGGTGAGCGCCTAGGCTCCAGAAATTGCTACAGCATTTTCTAATTCCGACCCTAGTTAAATTGGGATTCAAAGGTGATGATGATGATGATGGTGGTGATGATGATGCTTAATGACTGAATCAAATGAAAATATTCTTGCAATATATAAATTAGTGTACGTAAAATTGTATATCACTGTTTTTGTAGTTACAGCTCTCTATCCATCTCTTTGTCTTTATGTTTATCGGTCTGTCTGTCTCTAGGTCTCCCTCTTCTCTCTCTCTCTCTCTCTCTCTCTCTCTCTGTCTCTCGTTATCTCTTCCTCTATGCCTCTCTCGGAAATCATACTTTATGATAAAATAAAATCAATCAGCATTTTTGCTGTTGCAGATATTTCGTATTTCTTGCAGGGTAATTTAAGAACTCGTTAGACGTTTATTTTCTTTTAGATAGCCTCGTGTGAAGGAAGTTCGACGTAAGTTTTTTTTTCTTGTTTTATTTCGATATCTATATATAATATATATTATGTGACATTGATTATTACGAGCTGCTAGGTATATTCATTCTTCACTAGATATCTACTGTTTAATATTGTTAATATAGTAATATAGTATTACTATGAATTCCCCTGATATGGCTGGACCACTGAAGAATAGATCAACCGTAAACTGCATGTGTCGTCAGAGGCGACTGAGTAAGAACTGAGGGATTTAAAGTCAAACCACCTCAGAAATTATGTCCCCCCCAAGCTATAGGCTGCATTAAAATGTGGATATAGGCAAAGCCTTTTGTGAAAGGAGGTAATTACCTCCGTAACCGATGGAATGTGAAGCCAGATTTTAGGTAGGAATATGTACCTTGAAGCTGCCACTTGGCAGAAAAGCTATGAATTAAATGTATATCTATGAATAAAATTACTATGAAAGGAAAATTAAACTCCTATAGTTAAGTAGACTCCTATATCACTTGACGAGTCTAACATCCCGTTTCCTAACCAAAGAATGATGGCTGAAACAGAACCGGATTTGGCTGGGATAGGATAGGGGCCTACTACTGCAACGATATATTAACACAGCGTGCTGCATTATTCTACACAGAGATCTCATTTTTTTTAAATTCAGCGATCTCATATTTCGTTTTCACTGGTCTTAAATATATCATTTTGTTCGTGTAAAACTTCAAGTATAAGATAAATTGTGATTTAACTGCTTGAAAAGTTTCACATTGGTGAAATTAGTATTTTTGACGGAGTCTGTTATTTTTAGTTTCGTATGCCTATATCATTGGTCAATCGAGCTAATAATTCTCTTGTATGTATATACAAGTATATATCGTAGAAACTTTACCTCTCACTAATCCCTCTGTCTCTCTCTCTCTCTCTCTCTCTCCGTGCACTTTCTACTGGCAGGTCCACGGCATATAACGCCTCCACTCATCTCCATCTTCCGTTTTCCACTTAATGTCCACATGCGAGTGGATCTGTAAAAACATTCCTTTTGATATACCATTCTTGGGCGATTTTGCTTATGACAGGGTATGCCTTCTTCAGCTATGACTAACCTATGCTGGGCAGGTGCTTCATTCTCTGAGAAAACAATCCTGTTTCCCCAATAGTTATCCTGTTTCTCAATAATCAGGTTCTTCGAAATATGAGGCGTGATACTATATTGTATTTTGATCAATAACGGTACGCCAAATTTTTTGTTTAACTGTAATAGCGAGTTATACATAATTAGAAGAACTGCATTTATATTCGTTGTTTGTACAAGTATTGATATTTTGTTGAAGATTAAGTGTATTTTATGGGACCTGAGAGTGTTCATGTGACGCGTGACATTTGTTTGCGCGATTACGCGAGATTCGATGTTAAATATATCATGCTAAAATTGTGTTGTTTTGTTATATAGTCCATATAACATGTTAATGAGAAATTATTGCTGTAAAATGTAACGATGTTATTGTTATCTATTGCTTTCATTTATCGTAACTACATTTAACCCAATCTACAATTTATAATACTAAAGTTTATGTCTTATAACTACAATTGCCGTGACTGACTAATCGATCAAACTGTCAAATATATAACCTCTAAATTAGGACTGATGCATATTTATTTGAACGATACAATTTTGTTAGTAGTAACGATATCTTACCGACATCGCCACTTGCTGAAGCCAGTGGCGATGTCAGAAAGATATTTAAGATATCCGATGGTAAGTTGTTGCTAAGATATCGGACATCTTCAATTCTCAATTTTATGAACAAACATTTTCTTACATACGAAAGAAGTAATTAGAAAATGTTATTAATTATAAACTTTAGTAAATTTTCCACAAATTTCATAATTTTAATATTGAGAATATAAATGACTTAGAAAAGTTAAATCTTGGAAACCAGTTCAAGAGGATTTTAAAAATAGAAGAAGAAAATATCATATAAAACTATAAAGGGGCCCCGATTTAATGAAGGAGGAAATTTATTCAGCAATTAAGAGTATGAAGAAGGGGAAGGCAGCCGGAATAGATGAAATCCCAGCAGAATTCTTGAAGATGTTGGAAGGAGAAACACTCAAAAAGTTAATGGAGGTATGTATGGAAGTGTACAATACAGGTATTTGGCCAGACGACTTTACCAAGTCAGTGATGATCTCAATTCCCAAAAAAGGCCAATGCTGTGGAGTGTTCGGACTACAGAACAATCAGCTTAATACCTCATGCATCGAAGATCTTATTAAAGGTAGTAAATAATCGCATTCAGTCTAAAGCAGAGATGATATTGAGCAAGACACAATTTGGTTTTAGGAAAGGATGTGGCACAGGAGAAGCAATATGGGTAATGCGGGTTCTTTGCGAAAGAAGCTTAGAATATGGAAATGACGATTTTTTATGCTTTGTAGACTTCGAGAAGGCCTTTGACAGGATTGATTGGATAACGATGATGAATATCTTAAAAAGAATAGGAATTGACTGGAGAGATAGAAGACTAATTTTGAACTTGTACATGAATCAAAAAGTAGTAATCAAAATCCAACAAGAATACTCAGAAGAAGGTGAAATAGGACGTGGAGTAAGACATGGTTGTAGCATTTCGCCGCTGCTGTTTAACATTTACGCTGAGGCAATGATGGATGAAGCCATGGAAGACTTGGAAGAAAGAATAAAAGTAGGTGGGAATTTGTTACAAGATGTACGATTGCAGATGACCAAGCAATGGTAGCGGGCAGCGAGATTGGATTGCAGAAGATAATGGATAGGCTGAATGATACGGCTTTGAGATATGGCATGAAGATTAATATAAAAAAGACCAAGGTTATGAGAGTGTCCAATAATAAAGGTGAAGTTAATATCACAATAAATGGTACGAAATTGGAACAGGTAAGGAGTTTCAAATATTTGGGTCATACTATAACCGATGATGGGAAATGTGAGACGGAAATATGCAGTAGGATTGCACAAGCAAAAGCGGCCTCTGGTAGTAGAAAAGAACTATTAACAAAAAGTCTAAAGAAAGACACAAAGATAAAGATAGTGAAAACTTTGGTTTGGACCACGCTATTGTATGGGTGTGAAACATGGACCTTAAGGAAGGAAGATATTAGGCATTGCAAATTGGATTTGGAGAAGAATGGAGAGGATTAGCTGAACCCAAAAGGTTGCAAATGAGGAAGTCCTGGAGAGAGTTGGCACAGATAGACAGTTGATAAATGTATTAAGAAATAGGAAGAAGAGATGGATAGGACATATTCTAAGGGGGAAGGTCTATTAAAAGAGGTCAGAGAAGGTAGAATGGTAGAAAAAAGAGGCAGGGGCAGGCCGAAATTAGGTATGTTAGATGATTTAAAGACCCACTCATATGTGGAAATGAAGAGGAAGGCGTAAGATAGAGAAGAGTGGAGGCGTTATGTACCATGACCTGCCGGTAGGCAGTGCACTAAGAGAGAGAGAAAAAAGTTAATTATCACTTTTTTAATTTGAGTTAACTAAAATTTAAACGAGTTAACTCAATTTAAGTTATGCTCATTTTTTAATTGCTAACTCAGCAGAGTTTAATTCCATATAAATTAGCAAAAAGGACTTCTTCAATGCTATATTCAACCAATATTGTTATATGGAAGTGAAGTTTGGACAGTCTCTTCTGTAATGGAATCGAAACTTGAGGCGACAGAGATGTGGTTCTATAGAGGAATGCTACGTATATCTTATGTAGATCAAGTTAAAAATGAAGATGTTTTACAAAGAATGTCAACTTGTCGTGACCTTTTGAACTGAATACGACGACAACAGATGAAGTTTTTCGGACACATTATGCGGAACAAAATAGTTGAAAATACCGTAGTGACAGGAATAATAGAAGGAAAAAGATGCAATGGTCGATAGCGGATGACATTTATTAAGAGTCGTAGCAAATGGATGCAGTTAACTGAAACAGGGATGATCAGAGCAACAATGAACAGAGACATATGGAAGAATATGACCATGACCGCCCAGGCTTGGGACAGGCATGGCACTTAGAGAAGAAGAAGAAGATAAGTTAGTGCGTTACACTGTGTAAAAATCACACTTAGACTTTTCACGCAATGTTAATCAAAACGAGCGAGTCAAGTTATGTGTGGCTTCAATATTCAATTTTCTGAACCAATGCGTGAGAAGTTGTTGTAACATTTAAATAAATTTATTATAAAAGCTATAAAAATGTTGAATAATAAATTAAATTCACAGAGCATTTCTCTAATTGATAAAAGCTGGTAAAGATAATGTTAACGTCAGTTTCCTCCCTCGAAAGCGATGTCAGTGACGGGCGAGCCCAGGATTTGAACCCCGCACATACTGATCCGCGGTCGAGTATCTTACCGACATAGCCACTGGCTAGAGCCAGTGAGTATGTCGGTAAGATAACATCTACATCTGTTATATGTCTAAAACATATACATGTACATTTAAAAAGACATGATCGTTCCAGTGAAGAGTTGATCACTCCAGTGA
Organism: Enchytraeus crypticus; assembly: GCA_905160935.1. Lineage (NCBI taxonomy): Eukaryota > Metazoa > Annelida > Clitellata > Enchytraeida > Enchytraeidae > Enchytraeus > Enchytraeus crypticus. Next base: position 371,909 of record CAJHZI010000518.1, on the reverse strand, counting down.
AGAGTTGATCACTCCAGTGAAGAGTTGATCACTCCAGTAAAGAGTTGATCACTCCAGTGAAGAAGTGATCACTACAGTGAAGAGCTAATCACTACAGTGAAGAGTTGATCACTCCAGTGAAGAGTTGATCACTCTAGTGAACAAGTGATCACTCCAGTGAAGAGTTGATCACTCCAGTGAAGAGTTGATCACTACAGTGAAGAGTTGATCACTACAGTGAAGAGGTTATCACTTCATTGAAGAAGTGATCGTTCCAGTAAAAGTCCTCATTTCATTTTCCCTTCTTTAATGTTACGGTAATCATTGTTCCGTAAAATAAAAAATTAAAGAAAGTGCACTTGACATATTTTTCTGTATATCACCAAATATTGGTAACTATAGCAATCGATGGTGCGTCCATTAAAACGTGTTAATCAAAAAGTTTGGTATTTGCCGCAAGGCGGATAACCGGATTGATTCCAGTGCTAGCAGTCAGCAGGATTGTTCTACAATGAAATACATGTACAATAGGTGTATCAGCAGGATTGTTCTACAATAAAATACATGTACAATAGGTGTATCAGCAGGATTGTTCTACAATGAAATACATATATAATAGGTGTATCAGCAGGATTGTTCTACAATGAAATACATGTAGATGTATCGGCGCAACATTGCCCTAAATACCGCAGCGTCAGACGACAAGTAAACAACGCTGGTTGATACGTCTGTTGAACTGTACGCGGCTGATTGATTCATTGATTGATGCATTGCCGGCCTTACTATCCAAACTTCATCATTGTGGATCCCGGCGCACCCCTAGCGGCGCTCCCCACGTCGGCGCCGAACAGACTGGCGAGGTTAATCTTGCCTCGGGGGCCTCTGTTGATGCGCGTTACGTAGATATAGAGGTAGATGATTCCCAGCACGAAGCACAGGGCCATGAGCACGAATAGCACTATCCACCCGATGAACATCGTTCAGTGATTGTTTATGTGATCATGGAGAGTTCAGAGTGACGACACTAGCAGACTTCTCGATCAAGTGGCGTTCTCTTCTAAGAGTGTTGAAAATGTCAACACTAGCGTTTAATACAATCGTTAGTCAATTTGCGTTAAGTACACATAAAACCCAATGTCTTTAGAACCTTGAGCTGTTGCATGCTTCGACGTTAAAAGTTCTGCAAAGAATCATATTTAAAATTTATTGTAAAGGCACTGAATATAATTAATTCCCTAAAAACTACGATTTAAAACTCAAGTTTGACTATTTCAAAGTTAATGGTATAAGGAAATGCTTTTACTAAGAAAACATATACATAATACAAAATTAAAGGGCGAAATTTAGGTCATTGGTTTAGCTGCGCGTCAAGGAACGAAATTAAGCGCGGGCCCGGTAAGTAAATGGATGGATGGCCACCTTGGAAGATCGAATGTTGATAATTTGAATTTAAAAATACAGAGGTTGTTGAAAGGTTCTTAAATCCGCGTCGGCTGCCATCAGTGCACATACAAAAGCAACGATTAAGAATAATCACGTGGATGAAGAAGGGAAAAGAAAATGACAGAGCCATAGATCTTCAAAGCAGGCATCTGTGCTCCCTGACCCAATGTGCTGTTAAAAAATTAAGTAAATGACAAAACATCACTGAAATGAACAAAAAAGATACTATTTAAAATTAAAAGCTACGCTAAATGTACAATTAGTCACTGTTTTCTAGTCTTATCTCTTATGTCTGTCTTATTCTCTTATCTTGCGCTCACATTATTTCTGTCTTTTTCTCACGTATTCTCTGTATTTCTCACTAACCTGACTTTAGCAATCGACTGCAAAGGAAGCAAACTAAGGTAGCTTAAGAGAATCACAAGCTTAAGAGAATCACAAGCTTAAGATAATCACAAGAGTAAGAGATTCACAAGAGTAAGAAATTCACAAGAATAATAGAATCACAATTCGTCGAAACCTAATAGTAATAGGCCTACTATTACAAGGAAAGCAATTATACAATTTTTGTTAAGAATTACAAGGTGTCCCAATGATTTGCAATAACGAGAATTCAAATATTCAAATGAATTACTGGCAACGCAATTACAGTCTAAAGGAATTACAAAGGCAGAGCAATAGCATATCTTAGAACAACAGTCATAATCGTATGTTGCCAATGAACATAGCAGTAAAGCTAATTACAGGTTTCCTTCAGATATTGCTAGATTTCAGCTTCCCCTTCCTCCCTGTCTAGTCAAAAGATACAAAAAATTGTGAAAGCTGCCTATAGCCAAATGTTAATCTAACTTAAAATCTTCTAGCTTACAGGTAACTGAAACTATCTGACTAAGCTGAGCATGTAGCATGAGCATGTAGCATGAGCATGTAGCATGAGCATGTAGCATGAGCCGATAGCATGAGCTAATAGCGTGAACCAATAGCATGAGCCAATAGCATGAGCCAGTAGCATGAACCAGTGGCACGAACCCATAGCCTGAACCAATAGCATGAGTCAATAGCATAAGCCAATAGCAGAAACCTCTTAAGCCAGTAGCATTAGCTAGTAGCATGAGCCAGTAGCATGAGCTAACAGCATGAGCTAATGGCATGAGTCAATAGCATGAGCCAATAGCATGAGCCAATAGCATGAGCCAGTAGCATGAACCAGTAGCATGAGTCAGTAGCATGAGCCAGTAGCATGAGTCAGTAGCATGAGACAGTATGGGCCAGTAACATGAACCATTTGCATGAACCATCAGCATTAGCGGTCTTTCGTAGTAGAGCTGTTCAACAGGTGCGTAATTCAAATATCGCGTTTCTTTTTCACTAACAAGCATGCGAAACAACAAACTGATCTGAAACTAGGTTTTAGCTTCTGCCTGAAGCTTTGAACTTCATAATTAGCAACCAATTTGATTAACTACATGTAGCAATGAATATTAATTGTAGTAGCTAATTGCGCTATAAAAACCTAGTCGTATACACTTGGCGGTGTCAGGTCGATGGATGGCCGAATTTAACATTCCAGTTCCTATCTAGACCCCTCCGTGTCAACCCCGATTAGGGATCAAAGGAACACTAAAAGAAAGATGTTTTGAATAGTAGCTATTTGCGCATAGGAATCATAGTTTAGACTACGATTAAAAGATGACTATTTTTAGTCATCTTTCGTATCGGCAACAAATTACTCCACATTGATCAACTGATCTAGTATATTCTGCAAGATTCATTACAATATGACGTCCCTGACATCATCCCTGGATGAGGAAACGGACGTTAAACCTTTATTATTATTATTATATACAATACATGTATGTATATTAAACATACAAATACCCGTAAGACTCTATCTTCCTAGTTACTTGTATACCGCTACAACGAACCATCAGATTACTTATACAGTATAAATTGGCAGCTTAATATAATAAGTACATCGGACCAGTTTCAGTAATTACAGAATTAGTGAAGCATTGCTGTTAAGAAAGGAGAATATTAGGAAACTGAAAGCATTCGAAATATGGCTATGGAGAAGAATGGAGAAGATCGAATGGACAGATAAATTGAGAACGAAAGAAAGTGTGCTATGGTTGACATAAATACACAAGAATTGATAAATATCGCAAAGAATGAAATAGGTATGTTTTTGTACTGCACGGGGATGGTTTACAAAAAGAGGTAATTGAAGAACGAAAGGAAGGAAGATAGGTTAGAGGAAGACTGAGACTTGGGAAGCTGGATGACTTGATAACTAACGTTGATAGGAAGAGAAAGGCAGTGTATAGAAATATGTGGAGGTGATATAAGCCATAGACTTGCCAATAGGCAGTTTACTGAGAGAAAGAGAGAGAGAGAGAGAGAGAGAGAGAGAGAGAGAGGGAGAGAGATTGAGCGACTACAGTATATGAATTTTACTAACTACTGAATTTACTTAGTTTATTTGCTGATATTTAATTATATACTTAGTTGCATAAAATGTACTTAATAATTAACTGCATCTCAATACTATAGAGATGCAGTTATGCTATAGAACATTAAAGAGTCTACTGTATAATTTCTAAACTTTAGAATATTCTGTAATAACTGACAGGTGTTGCATAATTTACATTAGACCTACATCTGCGTCTAGTCTATTGCATAGAGACCACATCATTCACGGTACACCGTTTGGCAGTCCTGTACATATATATGTAGACAATGTAGTCCTGCACTCATATCGGTTTGCCTGTAAATCAAATCTACAATCGATCCATGACATAATTAGCCTGTCATCATCAGTGTTACCATTCAAACTGCATTGCAGGAGATTGAGACGTAGTACACAGTGCTAACTTTGTGTTATCTTAAATACGCAGTGGTACAGAAAAAAATAGACCCAGAATTAAATCCATCTCAATATTCATCTAGTCTTCTACCAAGTGAAAAGTTCACGCTACATATTCCTACTCTCGAGCTCAGTAAGAAGGCGTTAGAATGTGTCTTCCTTCCATGATCTAGAGAGCTTACTGCGAGAAGGAATGCTAGATCGCTCTAGAGTAATAAAATTAAAGGACCTATATATAGTAGATGACCAAACTCGGTGTAGAAAGTGTAGATCGATGGGGAGGTTAAAGAACGTCATGATATTTAAAATGACTACAACTTAGCTTAACGTAACTTATGATTCTATAGCCGGTTCAAGAAGTCGTGAGACTTGTAATAAAAGTCTAGTCAAACATTTCAAACCTTTTCGTTCTAAAAATGTAAAGGAAAGAGCATACAAACCTCGATAAGTTGATCTACCGTAAAACATCCTTACCAGTGCACATTGCGACACATCTACCCACATAGAAGTACCACACATACAGACAAGCAGGCCTACAAAGTCCAAACATTTGAGCGTTTGCATATTTTGAAAATTGTAAAAATTTGAACATTAATTTTCACATTTGGACCTTCGCAGAATCAGTAAATCAGTAGAATATGAGACAGCGAGTTGAAACGGTTGCAAAATTATACTGAGCTAAATTACCTAAGTAAACATTTGTTAATAAACCTGCCAAATATATTAATGGATAAATTAACTTCTATTTCTCTATTTTAATACCTTACTTCTAGGAGTATCAAGTAAAAAGTCCCAGTAACGTAGAAATTTTGTTCATCGTTGGCCACACTTTTACATTTGGCACTTTGTTAACATTTTCAGATGTAAACAACTTATGATAATTTGACATTTCGCTTTATTTTGTGTGTGAAATCTTTAGGTTTAAAAGGTAATATAATTAACTGGTTCGCCTAAGTGTTACATATTCTAGTGGGTTATCTATATGTATATTCATAAAGTAACTGTATTCAATGTTTTCAAAGAAAAATGTCCAATTAACCTTTTAACATTGGGGGTGTGATTGTCATCCAGATTGTCCTGGTCTCCTCTAGTTGTTCAAGTGCTGTCAAGAGCAGCTGAATGGTTTGACACTTAATACTGAACAGTGCTTTGTTGTAACGCTACTGTCTTTACTAGACACTGTCGGGTAGATACATTTTATTGTAGAAGTTCATTTAATACGAATTAGGTTCATTTATATACGAATTTCGATAATTATCTAATTTTACTTCATCATTTTTTGCTTACTTAAATATTATGTAGATCGTCAGAATCTGGTTTTAAAATGTGCGTGTAAGATGATGATAGTAATTTAAGGTTTGGTTCTGATAATATAAACTTCACTGGCATTGCGCACTCGGAACTAATCGCGAAGGCATTAATCCCACAAGAAAAGGCTCGGCTGCTTGCTGTTTCTACTCTTCATAGTGGTGACTGGTTGAAAGCCTTGCCTTTATCTTCCTGTGGCCTCCGCCTGGATGACGAGGCAGTGAGAGTAGCGGTTGGTCTTCGGCTGGACTCTACGCTTTGTGAGCCACACAACTGTGTCTGTGGAGCATCGGTCAATGCTCTGGGCACTCACGGCCTTTCGTGCATGCAGAGCGCTGGCAGAATCGGCAGACACCAGTATCTGAATGATCTGGTATGGCGTGCTCTAGCTCGCGCAAATATTCCGGCCATAAGAGCCCCAGGGATTGAGCCGCTCGGATGGGAAACGACCGGACGGTGTATCTCAAATTCCTTGGGCAGAAGGCAAGTGTATCAGCTGGGATGTCACTGTGACAGACACATTCTCAGCAAGCAATCTCAGCCTTTCATGCGCTGCTGTTGGCTCAGCTGCTGAAGCCGCTGCCAATAGGAAGACACTTAAATATGCCGCAGTCTCTAGCAGCTACATCTTCCTGCCAATTGCTTTTGAGACATTGGGCCCCATCAACTCTGCCGCGTCTGACTTCTTAAACGAATTAGGCAGGAGAACCAGTGCCATTACAGGCGACCAGCGTGAAAAGCCTTTCTATGGCAGCGCCTATCTATCGCACTCCAGCGTTTTAATGCTGTATGCATTCGTGGCACATTGGCGAATGAGGCATCCCAGAGCGTAGAGGAACTATTTTAGATATTCTTTCATCTTTCTTTTAATTAAATAAAGTCTTTTTTATCTTATATTTTAGCCCAGGGCCTTATACAGCTCAGGGCAATTAATTATAAAATTTTATTAGTAATGTTATATACACTGAGACTTGGACTGCTGGATGATTTGATAATTAATTCATATGTTGATATAATGAAAACAGCAGAAAATATAAATATATGGAGGAGTTATTTGCGATGGACCTTCCAATTGGAAGTGCACTAAGAGAGAGAGAGAGTTATATACACTACATCAAACGTTACTCTAACCCTAATGACAAAAATTTAAATAAAAATTGGCAGGCCTCAAAGTTAATTTCACTGCCTGAATTGTTGAGAAAATGTCATACCTTGTCATTTTGGTGTTATTGTTATCAAACATTTTGGCTTGAGAACTTTAAATATTTCTAGATTAGCATCAAATTCAGATGACTTTTGTCATTGTAATAGAGAATATAGTTTAATATTTTAAGAGTTTTAATTAGGTGTGTTGAATTTTTAATTTTGTCCTAAATTTTATATGATAAATTTCTGTTATATTCTTATGGCGATCTTTTTGTTGTAGGGCCTTTTAAATTTTATTTTAAACTCTTGCTTTTTTCCTATTGTTCGACTGGACATTGCATGGGTTTTATAAGAGCTGAGTAATGCTTCTATCTAGAATTTCTCTATCTAGAAAGCAATTTACCTAATGTACCGTCGAAACAGATATTCCTTTAACAGCTTCTTCATTTCGTAACATAGAGAGAGAGTTTAAGTTTATTTCAGAATCACATGCCACCACAATATTACATACAAGTTATAAAAAGTCCAAAATAATATACAGCATAAATTCATATCAGAATTAATATTTCATAACATGGTATACACAACAAACTCCATGTGCTTGAAAAAGTTGTTAGTTTATTTAATGCTTTACTTATTAATTAATAAGTAAAGCATTAAATAGTTGACTATTCTACAAACATTTTTACTGGGATCTGATATTTTAATATCACACAATGGATGTTACAGGTTTGAATGGGCTGTAAATGTGCTTTTTTGATGCCACATAAGGAGCAATTAATGAAATAATTCACTATTTTAGAAATATTTTTGCTTGGATCTGATAGGTTGAGGTCTCTGAGTATTCTATATTAAAAGCTATATTGTAAATCAGCAATTGATGCCCAATATCCTGTGAGGATTTTAGCCATTAAGAGCTCCAATAGAAAGTTCAGTAGCAGTATGACTACTGACATGTTTGTTTACTCTTTATCCTGTACAGATTAGAGAATGCTCTATAAGATAATGGATGTAACCAAGTGTAAAAATTGAAATTTAACAATCAATCAATCAATTTCTGTGTATAACCAGATCTGATAACTGCAAACATTATAACATATTACATAGCAAAATTATAGTAAGTAAAAGTGAGCACAAGAATATATAGGAAAAATTTCTCTCTCTCTCTCTCTTAGTGCACTGCCTACTGGCAGGCCCATGGTGTATAAAGCCTCCACTCTTCTCTATCTTCCGTTTTCCTCTTCATGTCCACATATGAGTGAATCTTGAAATCATCTATAACATTCCTTTGGATATACCATTATTCTTGGGGGATTTTGGTTATAACGAGGTGGGCCTCCTATGCCTTCCTCAGCCAAAAAAATTTTGGAAAAATATAATGAACAGAAATTATAATACAAGGTGAGAGATCAGACCAAATTTTTTATAAGTAAAAATGTTGATGGATTAGTCGTCCTATTTACTATTATTAATTATTATTAACTATTTACTATTTTGGCTAAATGAAGTGTTTATTTTTCAATTTTTAGAATCTCTAACTTGAAGAATGGCTAGTGCTGCTAAGGGAAAATTAATTTCTGTTATTGGAGATGAGGTTTGTATTCATTATATTCAAAAATTCTTTTCACTTAGCTATAGATCTATTGATTAGGAGTGATATTTATGTTGTGATGTATTTGGCATTTTATCTTACTGATTTCTGTCGCCCATTTTGGAGTCTTTAAGAATTTCTATAATTTGTTTTTTATTCTGAAGGTTATTAGTACCAAACTCGAGTCATCTGTATATTCCTACATCTTGAATCCTCTAGTCAGAAACAAAATAACTGATGGTTACATAATAAGTTTATGATTGAATATGTTGCATTGCTGAATTTAAATAGGTAGGCTTTAATAACATAGGACTGCTGGCTGAGGCTGCCAAGTGAAGCCTGATTCATTAATTAATGGCTGTGATGTATAATGTTTTTAATTATTATTTCAAAATTTTTGTCTGTGCTGTCAATGTATTTTTAAAGCTATTGATAGGATTGTTGAATGAACGTTTTCAGGACACATGCACTGGATTTCTTCTCGGTGGTGTTGGTGAACTAGACAAGCACAGGAAGCCAAACTTTCTGGTTGTCGATAAAAGTATGTTGGATAACAAATAATTTCTTTATACATTTTTAATTTGCTCCCTACGTTAGATGTTTTACTTGTGAAACAACCTTAAATTGCTCTTTTAATTGAGTTAATAATTGACTGAGTATTGTCGGTGTTCTTTGCCATGAGCCTGCATAATTATAAAATGGAAACTATTTTTGTTGGAATCATGAATTTTTTACTCCATGTGCTTTACTTACTTTCTCTTCAATGTAAACATGCCTTATATTGCCTTATCAAATTTTTTACACATTTATGTTTCAAAAATTTGTCATAAGATGCAAACATTAGTCAAAAACTTATAAATAGCATATTTTGGCTATATTATAAATGTAGCTGTAGCATTGTATCTATGTCGTTGTAGCTTATATCTTACTGTAGCTACGTCAGTGCTGGCAACTCCTGTGATCTCTGTATTGTAATCTTGTAGATACTTTGATCTCATAGATTCTAGGCTTGCGCATTTGTAGTTGCTACTGTTACAGATGGGATAGTTTTATCACTATATAATTTAACTTATAATTAATAATTGCTCTATTGTGGCATCTAGAGATTATCTTGAACCTAGCTAAACTAGGATTAAAGGGAAGATGTGATCATTGTGGCAACTGTAGAGTAGTTATATAATTATACTCGTTGATTACTTGACTACTGACTGATTGATTATTTGATCGATTGTGCCTGTTGTTGTTGTTGTGTGCAGCTACAAGTGTGTCAGACATTGAAGAAGCTTTCAAGAGTTTTTCAACGCGTGATGACATTGCTATTATACTAATCAATCAGAACGTAAGACTTCTACTCTTCCGCTGTCTTAAATATGTGCAGCTTCATTTATTTATTAAAATCTGTGAAATTTATATCACAAGTGATTATAACTCTCTCTCTCTCTCTCTTAGTGCACTGCCTACTGGCAGGTCCATGGTACATAACGCCTCCACTCTTCTCTGTCTTCTGCCTTCCTCTTCATTTCCACGTATGAGTGGGTCTTTAAATCATCTAACATACCTAATCTCGGCCTGCCCCTGCCTCGTTTTCCTTCCATTCTACCTTCTATGGCCTCTTTTAATAGACTTTCCCCCCTTAGAATGTGTCCTATCCATCTCTTCTTCCTATTTCTTAATACATTTATCAACTGTCTATCTGTACCAACTCTCCACGACTTCCTGGAGAGTCCTGGAATTTGTGATTATAGCATAATCATATATTTATGCTACAATTTTTTGTGCTATGTATGATTATGTTACAATCTATGTGCTACAATCTATGTGCTACAAATGATTATGTTACAATCAATGGTGTCAATTTGTACTACAAATAATTCTGTTACAATCAATTTTGCTTCTATCATTTCTGCTGCATAAGGTATATATTGCAATTACTTTTCTCTATCGAAAGTAAGAACTTAAATCGTTTGTTCTACAAGAATTCATATTGCCATTTAAATGCAACGGGTGATGTACATATATGCGGCTCTCCATTCTTCAATGTGTATGCTGTGTTAAAGACAACAGCCCAGCCACAGCATATACCTGCATGTTGAGATGATGTATTATGCACATCAGTCTCTTTGATTTCTCAGGTTGCAGAAATGATCCGTCACGTGTTAGATAACTACACTCAACCGATACCGTCTGTTCTGGAAATCCCTTCGAAGGAACATCCTTATGACTCGAGCAAGGATTCAATCCTACGTCGTGCAAAGGTATTCATATAATTCAAACGTGTGTGATGTGTGTGCATTTGTGCAATACTATTGGTATTGGATTACATATGTGTATCATCTTATGGGATATCTTCGATTTATGTGTGCTAGGATATATTAGCTTGTTCTGGATGACATGTTTAGCTAACTTATTACAGTAAGTACTAGCTTACTACAGTACTAGCTTACTGAAGTACTAGCTTACTGAAGTACTAGCTTACTAGAGTACTGCTTACTAGAGTTACTAGCTTACTACAGTACTAGTTTACTGGAATACTAGCTTACTAGAATACTAGCTTACTACAGTACTAGCTTACTGCAGTACTAGCTTACTACAGTACTAGCTTGCTACCGTACTAGAATACTAGAGTACACGACCAAATAATCTGTTATTGTAATAATTTACTGATAGCATATTTGGATATCTATCTCTTTAGTTATAGAATCTCAAATCATGGCTTGTTGCGAAAACTACATAATTGAGCATACATTGCAAAATGCTTAACTTTACTTTGGCAAGGAGGTTTTTAAGCGAGTCTTAATGTAGAAATTGCACTTTTAGCACTCAGGCGGTTGATAAAACTTCATGAGATTATAATTATTATCTGACATTGGAAAATCAATGGAGAAATATATGGAAATATCGCTGCATTGTTGATATGGAGTCAGCACAGACTGTCAGGCTCTCTGTTATACACTAAATGCAGCTACAACTATTCCTGCAATTTCAAATTATTACTTCAACTTTTCTGTATAATGTACAAATAGGTCCTTGATGTTGGCTTGGCATAGACAAATGAATAGCATAGGCTGTTAATTGTTTCTCGTTTTGAAATAAAAATCAATTATTATTCTCGGTTTATTTTTAATGCATTGTATTTGTATATTTTTGCCATCTAATTACATACGTGGCATAATTTACATTATCACAGTGTTTTATAGCTTATCTGCTGTTTTTGTAGTTCTTTAAATCTATTTTCTTCTTTTCTCCATGATTGCAATTATTAGTAGTAATGAATTTCTTCTAATAGCTTATGTAATTTTTTGCACTTGATATGTGTTGTACATATTTGCTAAGATGACGCCATTTTTTATTGTTTTGTAGGGAATGTTTGCTGCTGAAGATTTCAGATAAACGTGATGTATAAAGTAAAAAGTTGAAACCAAACAATGAACAGTGAGAATCTATGCGATATAGTATGTGCACGTGTGTGTCGTAGTGTGTAGACGAGTGAATCATGAATGACATATAGAACCATTCATTCCATAGCAGCTGTGTAGAATAGATAGAACTTGCATTAATATATTGATAGTGCAATAAATATTAAAGTTGTGAAGATGGTGTTTATTGATTGTTTTAATTATGAATGTATGAAATACTTTTGATCAGTGAAACAAAGTTTAAACTGGCTGGAGCCATTGGCGATGTCGGTAAGTTACTCGACCACGGATCATATATGTGCGCAGTTCAAATCCTGGGCTCGCCTGTCAATGACATCGCTTTCGAGTGAGGAAACTGACGTTAACATTTGCTTCTTTTAAACAACATCAAATCGCTCTTTAGCTTTTAGCAGGGAAAATATGGCTTTTGACTTTTCTTCTTATCTTCCTCAGTTGTTGCTTTGGCTCATTCTTCAACACCAAAGGTTTATATTAGTTTTTTTTCATCAAAGGACATAATTTAGATGTTGTGTAATTAATATGGTTAACTGTATGTGTGAAATCATTTTTAGAACCAGCAGCCTCTTGATAAAATGTAGGCATACTACCGATTAGCCACTCCACCAGTACCAGCAACTTATTTCAATTAAAGGTGACTTGAGGAAGATCTAGACAACTTTTCACCTAACAGACCACTGCATCATTACATCACTCGGTCGTCGGACCATCAAGCTGATATATAGAACACAATGAATAGTTGTCAAATGTCATCTTGTTTAACGTCTCCTACATTCCTGGGATAAGGAACATAAACTTATCCTTGACTCTGTTATTATTATACACTTGGAGCTGGTTTAACAAAGTATCAAATAAAGAAATAAGTGACAAAAAATTTTACACCACGCTGCTATGACGCTGCCAGGCTGTTGATTGTACAGAAGCAGACAGTAATCGTTCGAAGCGAAGTTTATTAACCAGTATTACAAATACAAGAATATATCTCTGTTGCTGCAAACATAAGCTGCATAGAGGGTACTAAGGCAACTAAATATAAATCTCTCACCTAGCATCTAAGAACCTACACACAACCTATCAACAAATAAAACATCAATCAAACAAATGAAATAAATTACTAAAGTTTCCTTAACTATATTTACCCCAAACAACACCGTTTTAATTGTGCTTATTCCAGAAAAATTAGAGTTATATGAAAAATAATTTTCACAGGAATATAATCACCCTCGAAAATATAACACATTTAATACAGAGAGCCTAATGTTACTAAGGAACTAATCTCTGCCACCAAACCAAAGGGTGACAACAACAACAATACAATTAGGGTATTTCTGTTATTCATGATAACACTGGGCACAGTGTTACAACACAGCGCACTAGTTAATTGCAGATAAGTTTCAGCCTAACTCTGGATTTCAATAAAATTAGTCAAACAATATCATTCGCCATTTAAAAAGACCTATAAAATTTACCAAAAATGTTCATATAATGTAGTCCAATAAAAGTAAACAATCAATACATGTATACTAATTATATTTTAAATAATCATCTCACTTCATTTCAGTTTAATGTCAATATCACTGGATTAGCGATAACTGCAGATAATAAAATTTCTTCAAATATAATTTTACTAATCCTTCTTTAACACATAATACAAACGATAAACCAAAAGCTATATGCTAAGATGAGTATGATAGGATAGAGACTGAGTATACTAGCGAAAGAAAAATGAAAGAGAGCAAGTATACGTGAGCTATTGAGCACTACTCTGTTACAGACTATACAAATATTTACATCAATAATCTCATTCAGTTAATGCAGTATTATCATTATATATTTACACAAACACAATTTAGTTCATTAATTTCCATCACAACAACTGTAACCTTTTGCATAATTGACATAAAATCATAGTGTTTTATTATTCATTATTTTAATCATGTCGTTAATAAAGAAGGAGCCCACCATACATACGGACAGCATAGGAGACCATAAATCATTAATCATAAAACCAGAATTTTATCTTTGCTTTCTAAGATTCAGATCTCAGTCTGTTCTTTATTCAGCAAAGAATATATCAATGGGTATTGTAAGATTAGCCTTAAATTTGTGCTAATTGTATCGTAGGCACTACCTTTGGAAAGATTATCATTTGAAAATCTTATTAAAATAATAAACGTACAAATAAAATATATGAAGTGCAGCTAAATAATAAGCGGGTATTATTACGAATGAATTAGATTATTAATACGGAGACCACATTGAAAGAATTATTCTACGTAATGGAAGAAGTTTTTAACAAATAAAAACGGAGTTTCACATAGAATGGAAGTACATGGGAAGGGTGAACAGAAATATTTAGCAGTAAAATACAAAAATTAAGATTACACTTGTACATTGTTTCATACACACTATATCATAAGTAAGTTAGCAAGTTAGCAATTAAAAAACGTTTATCAGCAGAGCGATTTGTCAATTATATAACATATATGTCAGCTTAATAAGCATACTAAGCACAATGAGAATAATTTTGTCATTTTGGTTAACTGTAAATTTTGTAGGAACATTCATGCATTTCATTTTTTCTATTAATTGTTGCATTTAATCCTAATTTACCTATTGTTCTTCCTATCTATTAATTAATGTAGACCAACATAAGACCAATTAAACCTATATTTTAGAGTATATTATATTTTTATAACTATATTATGTTATTATTGTAATAATATTATTATAGCATTTATATAATATTTAGTTACGAATACTTTATATTCGTAGCCACAAAGATCTACAAGATTACTGCTACCACACTGTACAATGACTATATATTTAAAAACTAAGAATATTCATAATATACAAAACAAAAATATAATATCAGCATTCTATAGGCACTTTACTATGCACTATGTCTATACACACACAAAATTTGCTAAAATTCGTTAGAAAATCTCTTAACAGGAGTTGAAAATTCATTAGAGTCCCTACTAAAGTGCCTAATCAGTTAATTCTAAATAGTGTATATAAGATTTGCCGGAGTCAAACTTAACATTAATTTAAATGATCTCTAAAAGGTGAACTACGTTCAGCAGAATATCATTTACGATTCACATCAAATGTATTCTGAAAATTAATGGTTTGCGCCGGTAACATTAAATTCAACAATAACAAAAACAAATAGTTTTTACAAGGAAGCTAACAAGTAAAAATTTGAACGTAAAATCACAACTAACTAAAGAAAGATGAGCTAGTTCAGTATAGTGAGGCATAGGTTAATATAAAAGTGTATATACAACAGCTAAGCTATAGTCTTATGCAAGAATCATTATTACCTATAGAATAAATTTGCCCTATAAAATTATAATTTCTATAGATATGTAGTACAGAATTTAACTATTTCAGAGTTAATCAATTTACTATATCACCTGCAAAATAAAGATGAGAAATATACAAAAAGTGATAACATTTTTTCAAATTGATTAAGCAACTTGCTGAAGAAATATAACAATATACCAGCCCAAAAAATATAAAATTTCGAGTGAAAATTCGATTATCATACTACTTTGAAGAACTAACCAATGAACTCTCGATTTCACGAAGTCACATCTATTCTCGTTACCTACTAAACATGTACTATTAATGACTATTAATTAATTATTAATTTGTGACAAGATTTCATACTGATTAACCTATAGCTTTCGACAGTAGGTTACTGCCATTGCTGAAATATCATAGTTGTGTATATCACGATACTCTGACAAAAACTTTATAACACAAGCTTGTTTTCTCAAAAAAGAAGCCAAAAAATAGAAAAACCTCCTTTCCCATTCCAATATAGGAAGAGCTGCAGGTTAACATAGGATACTAAGATATACGTCAATTGTAATTATTCATATATTGTGTCATCAGTTGACAAAACAAGAAATGGATTTAAGCTCCAGGATAACAATTAATTTTTGCACCAAATCCAATAATCACCCGTTACAACCGCATGCCTCGCAAACTACATGGCTGTTGGAATATAATGATTTTGGCTCTCTGTTGTCAGACCAAGAAGCAGATATAAAACAAGTGCAGAGTATAACACTTGTCACATGCAGAGAGTTATAGATTTATATTCACAGCAGTTGCTATTATTTTATATAAATTGTGCATATATACCACGAGATCTAATATAAAATCAAATCATTTATTTTATAGATAGAAAATTAATTATTGAATGCACAGCAAACTTTTAAATTAAACAACAAATACATGATTATCAAAAGAGTTAATCCAGATGCTACCTGCAGATGTGATAAATAGCAGTTATGTAGTATAAAACTGTAAGACAATAAATGCTGTAGAGTGCATTATAATTGCAGGCACTACTTCTTCCATCCTCAGCAACTAGAGTCATTCTATTTTTCAGTCGAGAAGCTGCGGATGGATTTAATTTCAGTAAATCTTTAAATGCTAATCTAATTGATTGATTGAAGCTATTATCTCCCGATGAGCTAACGTCAAACACACAACTGTCCAAAAAATAGTCCACCAATCCACTACAAGCAGCCAATGCTTCGTCAACGGTAACAGAAGAAGATTTAACTTCAGTTCTACTGCGAGCAGTGCGGAAGTACTTGGCGAGAGAGATCTGCTGTGCCTTGGGACAGCCAGACACACATAGTTGTAGCGGTGAATCGAGATCTCGACTGGTCGATCGACCAATCGCAGCTCTCAATGGCGCTGCAAGGATCTCCTGCGGCATCCTCACAGCGACGGAGAGATGAGCCTGCGACGCACCGGCGTGATATCGTATGAGAACCCGCGTGTCGATGTAGCGCAGGTTGATTTCAGCAAAGTGATCGGAACTGCTGTGGGACGACTCAGGGGAGACCACGCGTAGACTAACGCTGTCTGCAGGGCCAAACGCAGTCAGGCCATCGTCAAAAGTGAGAGGAAGAGGTTCAGCAGAGACATGAGCAGATGCTTGATACGTGACGTAGCTGTCCAACGCACAGGCTTCGTTCTTCTTCATCACAACAGTTACCTATAAACATTGATCATAATAAAACGAGTCAACGCTTCTATATAAAATTTTATAAGTCAGACTATTACAGTGAATATATCCACAAGTAGATACAGAGCTGTGGCTAGAGGCAGGCTAATAGTACGAAAAAAGAAAAAAATTACTGAGCCCAGGTTCTGTTACGATTCTCTGAGCTCTGGGTAATCACAAAATGCATTCAAAAAACACTAAATATGCCAGCCTTTGTACCATAAATATCAATTCTAAATGCTAAAGTAATTTATATGATAAATTTGTTACAACTTTCAGTCAAATATACAGTCAAACTTGTTGAAGAATACTTCGCTATGATCAATTCCAGTACTTTAAAAAAATAATTTTCTAAAATTCAACTTTACAAGGGAATGGCTGAAATGATATAAAACCAGACATGAAGCAGTAAATGACACAAAGTAGGAGACCTTAGTAATGAGAGATCCACCATCAGATCCTACAGGCTCGCTAGTGACTTGTATAGAGATATAGTCGTTATCAATCAACGGCCAAGCACCCGTTATCACACAAGTCTCCTGCACTCCATCGAACCTTTCCAGGTGAGGGTCTCCAAACAGAGAACACACACTACGCTCGTATTCGCCTCCGTCCGTCACGTCAGTCGTTTGCGGTGAGAATGTACAGATGCTCGGCCTGCCTACAGGCTCTCCATACTCGTTAATGGCTGGGGGCTGGAACACTGGGCCATCCATGCTGCAGTCGAGCTGCTTCATCTGCTTCTCGCTGACTTTCTGAGAGCTGTGGTAGCCGAGGTCACCGAGACACGACCTTGACATGTTGCTGATGCAGAGAGAGAATGTACGCAGCGCTATGCAGCGAGAGCGAGTGCTGTCAGACCTCTGACCCTGGTCTCCTCGTCGACCTGACTGAGGGCTCTCTATCTGCAAGCGCTCCTCAGCGAGTGTGTAGAGGTCAAGACACGGGGTTAGGTCACACGTGCCGCGTGAAGCACCGCTAGATCTTAGGTCTGCAACATAATTTGTGTCAGTATGTGTCAACTTATACAGTGATGCGTGAAGCACTGCTAGATCTTAGGTCTGCAACATAATATGTGTCATAATGTGTCAACTTATACAGTGATGCATGAAGTACCGCTAGATCTTAGGTCTGCAGCATAGTATGTGTCATTATTATCATATTTTATGTGTTATATTGTTGTTATGCGTCCAGCTATATGACCTACAGTTATGAAGCACTTCAAGGTCCTAGCACTGCAACATATATGTTATACTACTAAATATTGTGTGTTAAGCCATGTGTACTACCAGAAGCACTGAGCACTATATCCATATTACCTTATACACAGCATTAGTATATGCCAACTAACTAAATAAATACTACTATGTTAAAATTGTAGCATAACAATACCACAATATACTAGTACATATAAAAAATATCATTGTCATATACAAGAAATAACATTCGACAACATGTTTACAAAGTAATTTGCAGCATTGAAAATTGTAGCTGTATATAGGCTTATATAGTACTTGAACGTAAGGCACAGTTCACGTACATCAACAATTGAACTCCCAGCGTTTCAATTATGAATTATTCTAAAAATATTAAAAACTCCACGAAGGAAAACGATTTCAAACAACATTTATAAAAAGAACAACAACTAGATGAAGAAACTGACATGTAAAAAATGCAATATTGATGAATTAATACTAAATTGTCTGTCAGTAGTTTTGTGGAATAATCCGTTAAACATAGTGCTACAGTTATATTTGTGCAATACCGTTTAAATAATTTAAGTTTCACAACGCTCAGTGGCTATAACAAACACTGCACATTAACTTACCTGCCCCCACACAGATGATACTGCTGAGAAGTAGTATTATGCAGAAACAGAGACGAGTGCTTATAGACATATGTATAAATTTGCGCCCAGGGCTCACACTGCTTCCCATGCCTATCCATGTGCTCCAGCACATATACGCACCGACACTTAGACTACATCAGATATATCTGAAAAAATAGCAACAGAAACTATTTCTCTAGTAGCTGCTATTACTGAACTGAAAATAATTAATTCGTTTAGATTTTCTTTATATATGGGTAGACATGTCACCATCAATGAAAATGAAGTCAAGTAGAGAAACAACGAAAAGGCTTAAAAACAAATGTTAACAAATATTGCTTGGCTCATCAGCTTAGCTTTGCCTTAAAATTGCTTTATAATAAATGGATGACTGCAATAATTTAATTGGCTTCTAATTAAATTGGTAGGCCAATTAAATTCCCAATTATGAACGAAAGAGAGCATGTCTAATCCATGCAGGCAAAAAATTAATTTGAAAGCATGTTAAATTGAAGAAATGCTGAAACAAATTTAGGAAAAATATGTAAGTACTAGCTACTTTATAACATCTGCCAACTAAAGAGAAAAATAATAAAAGTTAACGTTAGGTTTATTTTTTCCTTAACTTCAAGAAATGTATATTAGTAAGAAACTATACGCTACGAGTAAGTTTGCAAAAGAGCAATATTTCGAAGTTAATATCTAGAGCAATTTTAAGTTTAATGCTTGAGCCACAGGAAGCTATCAAAATTAAGCTGAACATAATGCCAGCCTGCAACTTAACT
>CAJHZI010000518.1:255000-350000 GCA_905160935.1 Enchytraeus crypticus | reverse complement strand
TATATATACTGTATTTTTTATAACTGATACCCCAAATTTTTTTTACAATAAAGTCCTAAGGAGTTGACCAATGTTCTTGAAATTTACTGTACTCGACCAGCAGCACGTTCTACCAAATATAGTGAAATTCAGTTTGAATATCTTTAAAAATGTGAAAGTTATAGTTTTGCGGATAGGAGTGGGTCAGATAAGAAATTTTCAGTACAGGATTACCGGCGTGTTACACGCAGCGTAAAATTATCTCAATAAAATAATTACCAACACGTCATATCAAATTTCTGCTAATACTGCTTTGAAGAGCAATCATTTCTTTTCAAAATGACGTAAAATACGTGCTGATATGTTCTTAATTGACAAAGTTATTGAACTTTTCATGCATACATTGCATGAAGAGAAACGATTTCAACTCCTAGGAAATCAGGCTGGTTAGATATCTGGCTACAACTGACAGATACAGCTATGTATTAAAAGTTCAATAACCTTGTCAATTAAGAACATATCAGCACGCATTTTACGTCATTTTGAAAATAAATGATTGCTCTTCAAAATAGCAGTAGCAGAAACTTTAATTGACGTGTTCGCTATTATTTTATAGAGATAATTTTACGATGCGCGTAACACGCCGTAATCCTGTACTGGAACTTTCTTATCTGACTCCACTCCTATTTGCAGAACTACAACTTTAACATTTTTTAAGATATTCAAAAGCATTTCTTTTATATTTGGTAAAACTGGCTGCTGGTCAAGTACTGTAAATTTCAAGAACATTGGTCAACTCCTTGCGACTTTATTGCAAAAGAAATGTGGGGTATCAGTTATAAAAAATACAGTGTATATATATATATATATACATATATATATATATATATATATATATATATATATATATATATATATATATATACTGTGAGTAAAAAAACATGTGCGCAGTTTCTCGCCCATAACTTCACTATTAGTGAACCGATTTTTTAACTTCTTGTATAGGTATAATCAGAATAACATTTTCTATAAAATAACGTTAAGTGACTTTGTTAATTATTATTTTTGCGTTGAAGCAGTGCTTGAAAATATGCGCGACTGAAATTACTCTGTTTAAATGAATCAATCGCTACAGAATGCTCAGTTCTTATGCTCTTCGGTCGTTCACTGCCCTTCCTTCTATCGGTGATCCCAGTCCGGCGTATAGTTTCTTTAATAAGCAATCTAACCCTTCCAGCCTCCAGTTTTTGTTGGAAATTCGGCAATCAACCGATGTGCGCCATAACCCTTTAAGAGGTAGATCTATAAGTTTTTTTATGGGCACTTCATCTTCATTAGCAAACATCATTTTTAAATTTCAATAAAAACAGACTATGTTTGTAAAATCGTCTGTTATTGTTTAAATTGAACCGAAAGTTTCACAAAAACTAAATTTAAGATATACTTTTCCTCTTCTTTATAATTCAGAAAATATTTTCAAAATCGGTACACAAGTGTCAAAGTTGTGGACGAAATACTACGCACATGTTTTTTTATGACTCACAGTGTGTGTGTGTGTGTTAATAGAATTAGTTAATAGAATAGAAATAATATATATATATATATATATATATATATATATATATATATATATATATATATATATATATATATATATATATACAGTGGGGCCTATAAAAATTGAAACACGTTTGAAAACTAAAATCTCTGGCTCAAAGAAAGCAAATTTAACAAAATTGTATACTTAGTTAATGATAAATAAATATAGAATAGAAAATTTAAAAATTTGGTATCTACAACAGTTATTAAGCTATAGCTTTTGGGATGTATATACTCACCTTCCGGCATTCTTAACATGGCAGCAGTACGAAGAGTTATTTTTCGACTACTAACATAAGGTTCTGAAATTCTGTGCGTGATGCGCTGTAGGCCTACGCTTGTGCGAGGGTAGGCATTAGATCTAAAACAAGCGCCATATTGTTTCTTCACTAAACTCAATTTAATCTAACGCTAATTCTATTAATTTAACCATAATTCAATTTTAATTAAACCTAAACCATAACCCAAACCCTAAATTATAAATCTAGGTGGACATTAGATCCAAAACAACCACTTGTTTCTTTACTTCTGCTTGCAAATTTTAAAATTCCGTCTTTACTTTTTCACAGTTAGGAGTTAGATTTACAATTTAGGGTTCGGGATAGGGTTATGGTTTGCGTGTAATTAAAATAGAATTACGGTTAGATTAAGAGAATTAGCGTTAGATTGGATGGAATTTAGTAAAGAAACAACATGGCAGTTGTTTTGGATCTAATGCTTACTTTGTGCGAGACTGTAAACTAGATTTTTCTTGATATGTGTACAACAATTTACTGTTAACAATATATCCTCGACATTTTTCTAGTGCGCGACGCGCTGAAGCAACTTCATCTTCTATTTCTGCTCTGCTTTGGCCTCCTAACAGTCCGGATTTGAATCCTGTTGACTACAAAATCTGAGGAATTTTGCAGGAGCACGTCTAAAATAAGGCTAAGGGACGTGAACCATTTAAGGCAACGCGTAATTGAGTAGCCCACTTTGATCAAAGCACAGTCGATCAAGTAGTAGAGCAATGACGCCACATTGCACTACTTGAGTGCTAACACATCAGGACTACTAATGTTTGTTGTGCGACAGTACAACAAACTGAGCTATTTTTACTTTTATTCTAAATATTACTATAAACAGCCTCATATTTATTAGCTGCTACAAAACAAAACAACAGCCTTAGCATATTAACTAGTTTATTCTTGACTATATTACACAAAAATGTATAAAATACAAATGAAAATGTTTTACAAAATGTCACACATGCAGGTACTTTAAGTAAAAGAAAAACTATGTTTCATATGGCTAATGAACCAATTGTAAGTTGAAACAGTCTAGTTTTCAAACACTTAAATTCCAAAACAGCTTGATGCTTATCGACTAAAATAAATTAGAAAGACTATAAAAACTAACAAAGCTAATGCTGCCACATTTTGAAGTAGAAACCGATACAAAGAACTTAAATACAGACGAGACACGAATCGATAGATGCTTGCACAGATCACACACATTGACTTACACTGCCACACAATACAGACGAGCTCTATAATCAGTCCAGACTTGCTTGAAACCAGAGATCTTCTGACACAGAGACGAGTATTTAGACACAAAACTGTCGATGACACGTATGGTTGTAGGATCAGGTGTGGTGACTGACTGATCGCAGAAATTAGACGTTATCCACGTGACGACTGCGTCAGATATTGTCTGCCTGTCGACATCAGTCAGCAGCATCAGAGCTCTCAGCGACGTCTGCTTCACTCTCAGAGACACTGCACATACATTATACATCATCATCATCATCATCTTCCCTAATAAACTAAACACAACGTATCTCGATGATAGCATCAGAGCTGTCATAGACACTGTACATACATGATACATCATCATCATCATCTTCCCTAATAAACTAAACACAACATATCTACTTGTAGATGATATGTCAGAGCTCTCATCAGCATTGCATATCCATGAGCCATGATACATATTTAAAATAAATAATAAATAAATAAAGGTTTAACGTCCGTTTCCTCATCCAGGGATGATGTCAGGGACGTCCCCAAGAGCACACATCACTACAGATCAATTCACCCAGACCAATCTGCGAAAGAAATGTGCTGAGGAGAAGTAAGGTCCTAAACGAAAGCCAGTCCGGTGATCAAAAAATGGTCAAGGTAGATTGATTATGTCTATGGTGGGAAAAGGTAAGTTTTAAGCTTGCTAGAGAATGTTGAAAGAGAAAACAAGAGCGAAGATTAGCAGGTAAAGAGTTCCAGATTGTGGGTGCTGCGTAAGAAAATGAACGTCTGCCCAATGACGTGAGAATATTTGGAACTGAGAGAAGATTGGCATCGGTGGAGCGAAGTGCACATGAGGGACGATAGGGAAGAAGAATTTCAGATAAGTAAGAAGGCTTGCCAAATCGCAGAGTTTTGAAAGTTAATAGAGCTATTTTATATTTTATGCGTTGATTAACAGGGAGCCAGTGAAGACTGCGAAGTAGAGAAAGAGAGCGAAATTGAAGTCGAGAGGACTTGCAAACAACACGTGCAAGAGAATTTTGGACGTGCTGCAAACGATTGAGAGAAGAAGTAGGCAACCCATGTAATAATGAATTACAGTAGTCGAGCTTTGAATGAACTATAGAATTAGCAAGGATAGTGGCTGAATTTCTAGTAAGGGATGGACGTATTTGCCTAATCTGACGAATCTGAAAGAAAGAAGCGCGACAAACAGAAGAGATATGGGATTTAAAGTCAAGGTTTTCATCAAATATGACTCCAAGGTTTTTGGCGGATCGAGAAGGTGAAAGAGTACGATTCTGAAAATTAACAGAGCTATAGGTAATTTTACTTCTTTGCAAAGGAGTGCCAATTAAAAGGTATTCAGTTTTGGAAGGATTAACAGCAAGACGGTTAGCACAAAACCAGGAATAAACCTTGTCTAGAATGGATGAGAGATAGCCAGTTTTTGATCAGAATCATGATTAGAAAAGGAAATATATAGTTGTGTGTCGTCTGCATAGCAATGAAAATAATATGAGATGATACTCAGATGATACATCAGAGCTCTCAGTGACGTATGCACATACATGATACATATCTAATAAACTAAGCACAACGTATCTAGATGATACATCAGAGCTCTCAGTGACGTCTGCACATACATGATACATATCTAATAAACTAAACACAACATATCCAGATGATAGCATCAGAGCTCTCAGTGACGTCTGCACATATATGATACATATGTAATAAACTAAACATAACATATCCAGATGATACATCAGAGCTCTCAGTGACGTCTGCACATACATGATACATATCTAATAAACTAAACACAGCATATCTAGGTGATATATCAGAGCTCTCAGTGACGTCTGTATATACATGATACATATCTAATAAACTAAACACAGCATATCTAGATGATATATCAGAGCTCTCAGTGACGTCTGTACATACATGATACATATCTAATAAACTAAGCACAACATATCTAGATGATATATCAGAGCTCTCAGTGACGTCTGTATATACATGATACATATCTAATAAACTAAACACAGCATATCTAGATGATATATCAGAGCTCTCAGTGACGTCTGTACATACATGATACATATCTAATAAACTAAGCACAACATATCTAGATGATATATCAGAGCTCTCAGTGACTAGTCATCTTCTATAACTAATTTTCTTCTATAAATAATTTTCTTCTCTAATTTTCTGCTCTAATTTTCTTCTCTAAGTAATTTTCTTTTATAAATAGTTTTTTTCTCTAAATAATTTTCTTCTCTTATTTTCTTCTATATCTAATTTTCTTCTATAACAAATTTTCTTCTATAACCACTTTTAGACTCTTTTTATATGATAAAAAGGTTTACTTAAAATTTATGAAGGTTGATATTATCATTTGTAAGTTGAATAGTTATCACCTCAAGGGGTGTAGTGTAATAAAATAATATTTTCAAACAAAGTAGCACATAGTGCTTAGACATCTTTTAGACCAACAGAAACTGAATTTACTTCCTAAAGCCAAATAATTCAGATAATGCAAAAAGAAATGAAATATCACCTCAAAAAGTACCTTTTTCTAGATATTTAACATAGCTAAAGAAGGAAATTAGCTATCTCTGGCGTGTATAATATTATTATTATTTTTTTTAAATTCGCGTGGTTACACACATGACATACCGCATGTGCTACATAGTTTCCTTTCTTAGTTTCTGTTTTTGTAGTTTTCGCTTTTTCCTCCATTCTCCTCCATGGTTATTAGTAATCGTTGCCTTTTGTAATATGCCCTATAGCGATACCCGTGTACAAACAAGCTAGCTATATCATGTACGTTCGTATTCTACCATATAGTAAGTTCAAAATCTCGTTTACATATAGTATCAAATTAACAAACATATTAATTCTAAGTCACAAAACAGTAGTACAGTATGTTTGGAGTTGGCCTTATTTGACAACATATTTCACAAATACACTACATTTGTCCAATAAAAGTCAGATTAAAAGCATAAGTAAAGATACATTATGCTATACAATAATAGATCAATTTTAAAAACTGACAAAAAATCACTGTGATTGTAAAGGAGGTTTGTAATTGGCTTTTTTAAACAAATGGTCATTTTACATTGATATCACATTATTGAATAGGAAAGATTTCTGAAGCTATAATTTAGGCTTCGTAATTAAAATTTTAACAATTCTACATTAACATTAGTTACCCGCTTCATCGGCAAGCAGAGCCAATAGCAGACCAGTGGTTTGTTCTGCACAGCTCCCTGAAGTTACAGCACAGTGCCTAACCACATAACCTACACAAGAGAGAGAGACAACAACAACAATTAGAGACAACACAGTGTCTAACCACATAACCTACACAAGAGAGAGAGACAACAACAACAATTAGAGACAACACAGTGTCTAACCACATAACCTACACAAGAGAGAGAGACAACAACAACAATTAGAGACAACACAGTGTCTAACCACATAACCTACACAAGAGAGAGAGACAACAACAACAATTATTGACGGCACAGTGTCATAAAAGGTGAAATTTGTATAATATAAAATAACATGCACATTTCTCCCTGTCCCAAATCCTCTCTCTATTTCTCTGCCTCTCTATAGCATTTTTCTCTTAAATATCTGCTAATAGAAGCTTAGTTCTAATACAGTCAGCTTAGACGCTCCAACATTGGAGGACATACCGACTAGAACTCACCATAAAGTACATGACAAATTAACATATTATGTAAAAGCAGTATTTCTGGAGACTGTGTTTACAACAAACTCTTAGCAGAAAATTGTTATAATGAAATCAATAACAAGATCTTACCAAGAAGAGTGATAACGTTCTCGAGGAAGAGAGGAATGTTGGTGATATCAGAAAGTATAGCGGTGAGCTTAGACCACAGCAGACCTACGACCAAGCAGTCATTGGTCCACTCGTAGCCCTTCGCTATACTCAGTAACTCCAGCGATAGAATAACGTTCCACACCTCATCTACAAGTGCAGCATAGAACATACTATACCAAAGATCATACTATAGCAGGAATATAGATAAACTCTTGCTTCAAATTTATCAACAAAGTCTTAATAGATTCTTAGCTAATGGCTAGCTTAAATAACAATAACAATTAGAGTGCTACAGTCATCAATGACAACATCGAGCACTATTGAGACAAAATCAAGCCGGCGAGCAACATGAAGGTAGATGTGACAATTACAAACTAATATCCATGACTGGTTCAAATAGGAATTGATAGACTATGAAAATCAATCAATAAGTAACCAGCCAATATTAATAATAACAATAACAACAATTTGAGAGCTAGAATCATCTATGACAACATCGAACACTATAGAGACAAAATCAAGACGGCCAGCAAAAAGACGGTCCAAAAACGGAAAAAAAATCCAGAAAAACAGTCCAATGAAAAAGGAAATTAAAGAAAAGGAGGTTTAGGCGCTGGTCGCAACTCATGTACACTGGACGGAAACGAGAGAGGGAAAAGTTAGGCTTTGCAAAGGCCGATGTGATTCAAACGAAGACTTCTGAAGATTGGATGGAAGAGAATTCCAGATCTGCAGTACAGCATGTTAGAAAGAACGATTAGATAGCTTAGAGTGTAAAGGTAAAGAAATAAATATATTCAGACTGTGAGTTTGCATACGTACATTAGACCTAGTATTTAGGAGTGCACCATAAGTATCTTTATATTACAAAATTGTTAGTATAGGATCACATCATGTCGTGCAACACTAAGTCAGACACAATGAATTCGTTAATACAACCTATTAATGAACACAAATTCATTAATACAACTTATTAATTAATTTACTTCAACCAAGTTTTTACGACGACAGTATGTGCAGCAGCTAGTGTGATAAGCTGTGTGATAGAAAGCGTGTGTTTAACTAAATCATGATGAAATATCCTTTCACCGTGCATAGAAAGTAAATCATGCTCAACCGATAACTCTACAGAAGCAGGAATACTACCATGTTGATGACTGGAAGGTGTATTTGAGCAGACTTCCAGTTTGTTGATGAGAAGAGAAGCAAGTCGTTCAGCATCATCAACACACTTTCTCCATCCACACAGCTTATCAACACACATCAGCAGCTGTACATACACATGTTATCACATAATAGAGCTTTCTCCAACCACACAGCTTATCAACACACATCAACAGCTGTACATACACATGTTATCACATAATAGAGCTTTCTCCATCCACACAGCTTAAAAACACACATCAGCAGCTGTACATACAAAAGTTATCACATAATAGAGCGTTATCCTTCCACACAGCTTATCAACACACATCAACAGCTGTACATACACATATTTTCTTATAACGGAGTTCTCCTCTGTCATACAACTTATCAACAGACATCAGCAGCATTACAGACACATATTTTCACATAATAGAACTCACTTCAGTCTCACAGCTTATCAACACGCATTAGCACATAAATATACACGTATGTGCTAAAGTATTTATGTATTATGTATTTATGTATTTATGTGTATGTACATCACATAAATTTACGCATATACACATAATATGACATAATAGAGGTCTCTATAATGACATCACACTTTCACTAACAGCAACACGTATACGTATCACAAGATATTACTAAATTGTATAGATTTCAAATAAATAAAGTCTAAGGCAAACACATATATTGTAATTTTATACACAAAATATATATACTGTTCAAAGTACATAAAACATTAAGCATTAGCTTATAAAAATACTTTACTTGAGTTCACATTTCAGAACAGATGGATTTCTCAACTGATTTAACTCTTTTATAGTGTCGGACAGTAGTGAATTATAAATGTACAAGCGTTGAACTATTAAATATCAATTGAAAAATTTATTACTTGAAGTTAAACTTCTTAAAGTTCATAGAATAACCAACAATGACTAATACAATAAATACAATGAGTAATACAATAAATGTCACAGATTATAACTTCACAATTCTTAATTACTTAATTTAACTTCTCAAAGATGAGACTAAAAGACAAAAAAAGGCTAAAAACAGAGTTTCATCTCTTGAATGGGATATATCAGTGAATGGTAAGCCCAGGGTATGAACCTAACATATACTGACCCACAATTAAATATCTTACTGACTTCACTACTCGCAATTTCTCTTCTAAAATTCAATCTCAGCAAGAGGCACTACCAGAAAAATACTTTTACACTGATCCAATTTACAGGTTAGATACACATCAGTAAAAACTATGATTTCCATTTACCCATTGCTTTTAAAATAAATGCGCTTTTATAATACTTTTCAATGTTCCCATAATAAAAGAACAACATGTAGGTACCTGGTACATACTTTCATGTTAAAATATCAGTATTTGCAATTATTAGTACTAGTAGGATTAGTGTCAGGAATGAAGCCTGTCAGATATGCTGTAAAGAATGCCTCAAATTAAGTCCGGCCTGCCCTACACTCTTATTTCAGACCAGTTGGCCTCTCTATCAATCGATGTACTAGCTCAACACAATTTTTTTAATTAACGCTAAATTACACTAACACAACAGCTTTACAATAAATGTCAGAAGCAACCAAGAAGACATATTACAAATTAGGACAATACTAGTTGGTAGTACCTTGGACGTTTGTTCCAGATTCCTGTTAAGTATATCACTGTAGACAATATATTGCAATACCTGCAGCAAAGGCTCCTCATCATTTTCATTACCTGCAGGTTTCATATATAAACAAATTCATATCATATAGTCGTAAATAAATACTAGTTCAATATACATTAACAAAATTAAATTGAAACATAGATAATTGTGTTAGATCTAATATATATCTAGTGTTCTTCCAAGTAAATATATATGTATATATATACATATATATATACACTATATATATATATATATATATATATATATATATATATATATATATATATATGTAATTATATAATATATACAAATATATTTCTATAGATATAAAAAAAATTATATAATATATACAAATATATTTAAAAATATAAATAACAAATTATATAATATATATATATATATATATATATATATATATATATATATATATTTCTGGAAGCCAGAATATAGCCGGCTGGAGCCAGTGGCGAAGTCGGTAAGATACTCGACCGCGGATCAGTTGATGCGGGTTCAAATCCTGGGCTCGCCCGTCACTGACATCGCTTTCGAGTGAGGAAACTGACGTTAACCTTAGCTTTAGCTTTTTTTATATATACATATATATATATATATATATATATATATATATATATATACACATGTATATATATATATATACATGTATATATATATATTCAGTATAATACTGACACAATATACTAAAGTTAGTCTCATGAATCATACCATATTGAGAGCGAAGCGGCTGAGGCCAGACAGAAACGACAGAGAGCAGCATAGACGGCAGATCTAAACACCTGTACCTAACACAGTCTGTTACCAGTGCCCTCACCCGCTCCATATCTCCTAATTACAAAAAATCAGTTAAGTAGCTGATAAGTATATGAAAGAAAGCACAAGTTCATAACATGGACACAAAGTATTCTAGAATATTAAAAAAGTATAGAAATACAGTAGGAAACTTAATTATTGAAAAGATATAATATACATGTTTTAATTAAAACAAGTACTACTTAAACGGCAATCAATTTGGTCATCAAGCATACAGTAGATCATCAGAGAGAGGGAGGAGTAACTTAGTTACCTAGAGTAAACCTCTATGGGTTGGCCTCCAAAAATTCAAAATATAAATAAAGAAAGCAAAATAGATACCAAATATGCTACCTTGCAACAAACAAAGGTAATCCTAAAAGGAAGGCACATCAAGTTTAAAAGCAATCGGAATAAAAACCTAATATTCAGGATAAAATAAACATTAAATAAACCAAACAACATTAATATATTACAAGTTCTAACTACGTCACTCAGGCGATGAACCGGGTTTAAACCTTCATTGTATTGTGTTGCAAATTAACGCAACCCTAAAGGTAATATTATAACAAACATCAGCTACATTATATACACTATATAGAGTACGGAGTATAATTCATTAAAAGTGAATTGTTGTTATCAATGGGGTTAGCTGGAGACAAGTGGAAGATGCACCACAGATGTATGCCAACTGTTATCACACATTGCAGAACTTACCCTGCAGTCTGCAGACATCTACATACACATTGCAGAACTTACCCTGCAGTCTGCAGACATCTACATACACACGACAGAACTTACCCTGCAGTCTGCACACACTGATGTACACACGACAGATTGCACAACTACTGGTGGCGGCTGAGGCTGAAGCATTTGATCTCGAGCCAGATAACGCAGATAGACATCGTGTGCTAAACTTGTTCAATAATTCGTTCTATACAACAACAACAGCAACTACACAATCATCAGTAGAGAGTAGAGTAATACAAGAATAGCGTAGCATGTACTCATTGTACTACATACTATATTACATAGCACAATGAATACTATTCACCAGGAATACATGTTGAATACAAACCTCGAATGTTCATTAATATTCGAGATCGTCATTTATACATCTCATAGAAACACTTTGTAATTTCTTAGCACAGTAAGTTGTTAAGGGAACGTGACCTACTTACACTACATGAGTACAAACAAAATATGCATTATACAATAACATTTAGATAAAAACTCTTTCTGGCTGCAAGGTTAGGAAGTCTCCAATCTGGCATGCAAGCCCTTAATTCGGTCTTTTAAAAGAGACACTATGAAAACATTAGCAGCATCTCAAATCTTTTTACCACCACTTAATTCTTACAGACCACTTTTTTTAGCGTATGCTGCACTCGTTCAACTATTGTTGCTGTTGAAACAAGTAAAGCCGAGATCATGGTTTAATTGAATTTGGTCGACAGGTAGATCCTATTCTGCCAACAATATACATGTTTGTGAAATGAATAGAATACATCAAAGAGGTTATCATAAAAATAAGTTAAAAATTGAAAAATTGCAAATTCAAGAAGCACTACAAAAGCAGCATATTCAATACAAGCTACACACAAATGTTCATAGTTAATACTAAATAGCAAAATAACAGAAACTTAAAAATTTAGATTCCTTTGCTAAAAGAACGTTAACAACACAAAAATGACATTACTGATTAGACTAATGATTAAAATGCACACTACACTACAACAACTATTAACGTTACAAGTCCTACTGTTGCCTTTGATAAACACGTCACGCGTCTTTCTAAGACATAATCATCACAATCATCACCACCATCGTTACTTGCATCTCAGTTTAACTAGGGTCGAGATAAGAATAGACCTGCTCCACCCGTCTCTGTTCAATACCATACCATCAATCAATCTTATGCTTTCATATCTCTCTTAATCACCGCATCTCACATCATTTGAGGTCTCTCTCTGTCTAACTTAATCTCCATCTACTTCCTGCAAACTCTCTTCACTATATTCTCTTCTGCCTTACTCACTATATGACCATACCATCTCAATGCTGCCTGAGCCAACCTATCCCCAATCCCCGCAGTACTCAAATGCATTCTCACATATTCATTTTCCATTCAGTCCTTTCTAGGTTTAGCACACATTGCACGCAACATTCTCCTTTCTGCCACAGGCAATCTCTGCTACTGTTCTCTTTTTAGTGCCCAACACTCAGCACAATACCATTACCACTTACCACTGAACTAGAGAATTTACCTCAGTCTAAGTGATATTTCCTATCACACAACACTCCACTAGCTGCCTTCCACTTTGCTCACCCAGCCTGAATCCTACTAGTGATCCTTTTCCAGGTCCCCATCCTCTTCTATTATTACTCTATCTGTGTTTTTCCTCTCAGACTTCCATCTATTCTCCAAATGCTCCGTTTTTTGCTTGTTTACTCTCTGCTCTTTACTTTCCAATGCCTCTCTCACATCTCAGAAGTCTTTCTACGACATAGAACTGATATTTGAAAAGCCTGTTACATCTGTGTTCGACATCACACTCGATCAATCTGTACTCAACTACTATTCCTACTGCTGACGCAGATCTAGTGATATCTAACTTACAAGGCGACGACAACAGCAGCACATAATCTGTATTGTTGTTGTTGTTACTGATTAATTACAATTATATATAATGAAGATGTGAGAAGACGTACTAACAAATTGTGGAAGAGCGGCACAGTGAAAGAGAATGTGAACAAGAACAAGTTCTGTAGGGCTCAGCCAGGGTTCAGTGTCAGGTGTCTCACCTCGTTGTAACCTCGCGTACACAATGTCGCTCATCTCTACCGCACTTACAATAACAGCCTACATAACAACACATCAATAGAACTTATAAGCAGAGCGGCAAGAGTCTATGTAACAACACATCAATAGCACTTATCAGCAGAGCCTATGCAACAACACATCAATAGCACTTATCAGCAGAGCCTATATAACAACACATCAATAGCACTTATCAGCAGAGCCTATATAACAACACATCAATAGCACTTATCAGCAGAGCCTATGCAACAACACATCAATAGCACTTATCAGCAGAGCCTATGTAACAACACATCAATAACACTTATCAGCATAGCCCATGCAACAACACATCAATAACACTTATCAGCATAGCCCATGCAACAACACATCAATAACACTTATCAGCATAGCCCATGCAACAACACATCAACAACACTTATCAGCAGAGCCTATGTAACAATACCTCATTAGCATTTTTATAACAAAGCTAGAGTTTGAACAAAATGAACAAACTGTCTCTCTGACATAGCTTATCTAAGCTCTACAGCTCTATCCGCCTATTTCATTCCTCACACTAACTTTTTTCTACTGTAATGGCTCTCTATAGATCATCACAAAATCAGAACTCTACAATCATTTTTACATATTTCCATAATTAGCAGTCTATTAATCTAATACTAGTAATCTATCTCTGGTTCAATGCTTGACCAGCTCAAGTGAACAGCAGAAAACCTGTTTCTATTAAATTTCATAATAATTTCGAAATAAAATCATACAAATACAACAGGTTGGCAGCCTGAGAGCTTTCAATCTAATTTACAAATTTTTGTAATCGGAGTGGGTTAAGGAATAAAGTGAATAATTTTAGTAATGGTAATTATTTAAATATTTCACATTTACCTCAGCAGTAAATATAAACTTGACACTCTAATAAACACACAAATAGCAGAGAACTTTCCACATACTTACAGTAACAAGGAGAGAGCAGAGTTGATCAACAGAAGGATTGCAATTAACGATCTTGTTCAGTCCTGAGATAGGCGACTGATTTGGATTGCCAATGGCTACCTGCAGCACATCCCAGATGACCTTAGGCACACTGTCCCCTGATGAGACATCATCCATATTAAGTCCATCGCTACACGACTGTTGCCACGCCACCTCACAAGATCCTTGCCTTGAATGAGCACTCAAGGTCTGTATTGCACAAATTCAAAATGAAATAAACTGGCATCTCTAGGAAGCCAATTAGGAACCGTCTGCACAGTATAATTTAAACATTTCGACTTAGTGAAGATAGCTGGGTATTGTGTGCTCTCCTTGCTCGTTGCAATGATTAGCCAATGTTCAGAGCTTAGAGGTGCAGCAGCAATAGTACAACCACTAAAATGCTCTCTCAAAAATCTTCATTTGTAACAATTCATGCTTCAGCCAAGTTATGTTATGTAGCCAAACGGTAACATAAGCAGTTTATCATTTCATATTAATATTAATAATATTAGAGCCAGATTGTATTTGTACAAGAGTTCAGACATTAATCAGTTTCCATAATAAATCACAATAAACTGGATTAGAACATTAATACTTTTCTAAAAGCAAGAATATCTTCGTAAACAGCAAATGCTCAGTCTTACCTCTGAAAATGTTTCCTGTGATTGGACCGATAGAGCATTGTCTTCGTTCAAAGACAGATTACCATCAGCTGGAACACTGGTGTTTTTCTTTCTGCGCTTGAGTGGCGGTAGTTCATTGAATTCTATTATCTTGGCACCTCTGCAGTTCCTTCGCAAATTATGACCAGTCGTTTTGTCTGCTATAGAGTCAGACGACAGAACGTCGTCAGCTTTGTTATTATCAGCTAGTGGCGTTAAAGGAGCAGGTAGGCTCAACACTTCATTAATCATTCTCAACAATTCCTCATGCTCAGCTTTAAGTTCTTTAGGAGTTTTCTTCTTATTACTCTTTCTCTTCTTAGAGAGTGAAACTTTCTCAGAACTCATATGAGACTCTTCGTTTAAACTTTCATGTTTACTTTCATTTAGATCTAAGGGTTTACATATCACTTCAGTATTATTAACATCTGACATACTGCAATCCATCTTTGCATCAACATTTACATCAATACTTTCTTGTTTTGACACATTCTTGTCAGTTCTACAGTCAGCAGAAGTACTGGATTGATTGTGAAATACTTCAGTGGCTTTGAAGCTAACAGATGGTTCTTTTACATTATCACACTCAGTTCCATTATGACATGAACTAACTTTTAAACTATCAGCAGTCTTATATAACTTATCATCAGTGATTCCGTGGCATGTACAAACAACAGCTGATGCTTTCAGATCTACAGCTGATACATCAGAAACTTTTACCTGCAGCACACTGTTTAACAGACTGTTCTCCTTGGTGACTTCAGTAGCCTTAGAGAGACCTATAGATTCATTACATACACTACTACTTTCACAGTCACTGCCTCTAGCCAGTACCTCCTGTCCACACATACTGTTCGCGTCAGTCTCATGCACCTGATGCTCTGTCTGAGAACTGTGAGCAGTACTAGTGTCCATACTACACAACTCAACTACAGAACTGTGCACAGTACTAGTCTCAATACCACACAACTCATCTGTCTGAGAACTGTGCGCAGTAGTAGTCTCAATACCACAGAACTCATCTACAGAACTGTGCGCAGTACTAGTCTCAATACCACACAACTCATCTACAGAACTGTGCGCAGTACCAGTCTCAATACCACACAACTCATCTACAGAACTGTGCGCAGTACCAGTCTCAATACCACACCACTCATCTACCGAACGAGACACTTCAACAGCTACACTATTGATAGTTATATCTTTCTTCATGGGAAGTTCCTGTACAGACGACGACTTGGCTGTGTCAAGTCTGCATTTGTAATCTTTGTTATCACTATTAACTACATCGAAAGATTGTTCTGAATCAGCAAGAGTAGCTCCTATAATAGTGTCTGCCCTGACTTCAGCATTTTTACCCACATCTTTGTCTCTGCCATCTACGACAATTTCATGAGTTGACATGCTTTCCTCAGAACTAACAACAGAAAGTTTTTTAACCACAAGTTGATTGGCACAATCTATCACATGTCCATCAGTATCGGTAGACATAAATTCACAAATGTTTTCAGAAACCTTATTTGAAGACTTTGTTTCACAGTGAATTGTAACATTTCCTGTAGTATGTTCACCTGATGAAGCAAAACACTTTGCATCATTCAGCTTCAGCTCCGCCGCTGAGTCTGAACAAAATTTAGTCCTAACCACAGAACTCACACTGGTACCAGGTAATGGAAGAGAAACACTATCAGTTTTAAGACTCTCGCGAACAGCTGTCACACCTTCAACGGATAGGTCGTTAGCTGCCATATCTTGTTTAGATTGGTCAACAATTGACACAGCCTGTTGAGATTTGTCAACAACTGTCATATCTTCTTTAGTGTCAACAACTGTCGTATCTTGTTCAGATTTGTCAACAGCTGCCATATCTTGTTCAGATTTGTCAACAACTGTCATATCTTTTCGAGATATGTCAACAACTGTCTTATCTTGTTTAGACTTGTCAACAACTGCCATATCTTGTTCAGACTTGTCAATAGCTGTCATATCTTGTTCAGATTTGTCAAGAGCTGTCATATCTTGTTCAGACTTGTCAGCAGCTGTCATATCTTGCTCAGATTTGTCAATAACTGTCATATCTTGTTCAGACTTGTCAACAACTGTCATATCTTGTTCAGACTTGTCAACAGCTGTCATATCTTGTTCAAACCTTTCAATAACTGTCATATCTTGTTCAGACTTGTCAACAGCTGTCATATCTTGTTCAAACCTTTCAATAACTGTCATATCTTGTTCAGATTTGTCAATAGCTGACATATCTATTTGAGACTTGTCAACTGTCATATTTAATTGTGACTTGTTAGCAGCTGTCATATCTAGCTGAGACTTGTTAGCAATTGACACACCTTTTTCAGACTTCTCTAGAGCAACTACATCTCGCTGGCTCTTGTCAAAGGTTGCCATAATAACACTATCTTCTATCTTTTTAGTCGCAAACACTGATTCACCTGGCATTGAATTCACTACACTTCTTTCTGAATCTCTGAGATTAAGCGAAGACGGCTTATTTGATCCTATAGTTGTATTTACATAATTTTTCTCAAGCATACACTCACTGTTTGACCCTGAACTCCGAGTCGCAGAAAGTCTATTCTTGTTACAGTTGTTTATGTTACATATATCTACAGCCTGCAAGCCGCCCGTCACCCTACTCTCACTCATCACTTGCTCCACTGCATCAGTATGACTAGACTTATTTTCTGTGACGATATTCGATGACGAGACGGCAGAATCAGAAACAAGTTCAGCCAGAAGTTTGTCAGCGTAGTCATCAAGCGAATCATTTGACACCGCTGAATCACTCGATGAATCATCACTCTGCATAGTGAAAACATTTCATATAGAATCTCAGTATCACCACAGACTCTATAGAAAACAACAGACATTACAATAAAAAGTTTTAAAATGTTTATTTAGCATGAGGGGACGACATAACATAACTAAGTAGGGCAACAAGTAAACTGTGTTATATGCAGCAATCTGAACTTCAAACACAAAATTGAGACGTGGAAGTTTTTTAACTGAACATGAGGCTTAACCAACAATTTTTGCAGATGAGTAAATATTACAATATCTAAGCATTAAAGTTAAACAATTAACCGTAAATAAAATCAACTCGCAAAAATGACACATTCAACACTCTCCCATCCAGCACCTAATCGTCTGCATCAAATAAATTTCAAAGCAACCAATAGCAAATATCATGGACAATTATTGACATTATTAATATTGAATATAAACTGGCCTGTTAATTAAAAATAAATTTATATATAACTGCTTAATGTTCTAAAAATTCCAAACAATTGGCAAGGAGAAGAAAGTATCCATAAGTATAAAAAATACTTTGTATTTTTAATGACATTTATAACATGCTCTAACTATTACAAACGTCATTCACCAACACTAAGTACCATCACTGAACGCTTAAACTACAAAATCATCTTCCAGGCAACAAATTAATTCTCTACTCCTTTCAAAGGCTCGGATTGCTTACAACAGAACTTATCAAAGTAGTAAGTATAACAGCCTATACCTCGCTATTGACATCCTCAGTTGTCGAGTGTATAGGAGACAGTCTGGCAGGATTCCAGTTCAACCAGCCGACGAGAGACTCTAGCTCACAGTTGCTGATGTCGTCATTCCTCAACAACATGCGACTCATTTTCCACATCGTCATCTTCTCATCCACATCTGCGCCACGTCTACGATACCGTCGTGGTTTAATCGTCACTTCCTCCCCTCCAGCGTGCATCTTCTGATGCTACACAATAGCAAAACCACGTCAATCTATATATACTGTAAAACCTAAATGTATCATATACATGTATAAGTAATATATAAAGACCTTTTTATACAGTATGCAGCACAATATAATATATATATATATATATTGTATTGTGCTGTATCACAATACAATACACATAACGTTGGCTGAGCCAGAGGCGGTATAGAAGTGCGGTGTTCAAATCCTAGGCTGGCCTTACACCAATATCTTTTAGGAAGAAACTGACGTTAATATTGGTTTTACAATATACGTGTTCTATGAAAACATACACAAACTATGCACTCCGTGACATATCTGCAAAAGTGACCTCTGAAGCAACATAGACTGGAAATGGCCTCGCTTTAGAGACAGTACAAAATCTCCTATGGGCGAGATCTCTGATTTTTCTCTTATTTAATTTTGATACTATAAATGCACTTAGCACTGAAATAGTCTGATTTTCTGCCAGAAAGAAGCTGAACAAACCAGGGACGACTTCATAAGCGCATTCATGACAAATTCATTAGTGCATTCATTAGCACATTCATTGGCATATTGATCAGCACATTCATTCAGAAGTGTATTAATTACGACAATCATTAGCACATTCCTAAGCATATTCATTGGCACATTCATAAGCACATTCATTAGAGCTTTAATTAGCACATTCATTAGCAAATTTATCGATGCATTCATACTTGCAGTCATTAGTAAATTAATTGGCGCCTCCATTACTACATTCTTTAGCGCTTTCATTAATGCATTCATTAGCAGCCAAACAGACTGTGATCATTTATAAAATATCGAGGAGAACGCCCTAAGTAGACTGATTGAATGTTACTTCAAAGAAGTGAAACTTTATGTGAAATTGTGCCGTACAATAAC
Organism: Enchytraeus crypticus; assembly: GCA_905160935.1. Taxonomy (NCBI): domain Eukaryota; kingdom Metazoa; phylum Annelida; class Clitellata; order Enchytraeida; family Enchytraeidae; genus Enchytraeus; species Enchytraeus crypticus. The sequence goes on along the minus strand of CAJHZI010000518.1, from coordinate 330,338 downwards.
GCACCTAAGAGCTAAAGCTACTTTTCAGATAGCATAACCACATAACATAACATATTTGAATAACAACAATAACTTAAATGATGGTAATGTTTCATTCGATATGGCAGAAATATAGTCACATGTTTGGGCAATTTCTTTTTATTACAGCAACAGTCTAATGTAATACATTACTCTTGAGTTTCAAAACTCACCTTAATTTACTAATTACTATGCAATATCACACTAATTAACAAAATTTCTAAAAACAAATGGAATTGACTGCATGGAGAAGACTAACTTCAACAAGCACAACTATTTTCTGCTACACACAACAATCAGTACATACACTGGACGAAGTGACGTGACGCTCCAGATAGGCTATTCTCTTCCGCATTTCAGAGATTGTACTCTTGTATTTCTCTATATCTTCTGCAACCAGTAAATATTAATACAAAAAATGAAAATCCAGACATTGTACTCTTGCACTTCTCTATATTTTCTGCAATCAGTAAGCATGTAATTCACAGCAATTTACAGCAGGCATATTTTAAAAAGGTGAAAGATGTATATTCTACAGAAAACGACGATATAATATTGACACAACTTTATACACTACTTAATAATGTAGAAGATCGTAAATATTGCAGCAGTGACCAAAACACAAGACAAACAAACACATTAGGCTAACAAAATATAATAGCATTGTGAATTGCTATACCAGTTATAGCATAATAGCTATATTTATTTGACAATTGAAATGCCTATATACTTAAATTGTGTTTATCTAAAATAGTGATGACCCCAGTAACTCAGATCTAAGACAATTTAAAAAAACACAAGTTTACCTTTGTGCTTTGCTGAAGATGTTTCCTGTTTCTTGATGCTAAAAAGATAATGCAGCAAGAATATAATGTAACGTTAAAATTTAAATTTTCTACATTCAACATTTTAAAACTTAACTACTATAATGGAGAAATCCAACATATAAGGCTCTTTAAACAATGAACACATTCTATTTCCATTTGCAACAGTTAAATTCAATGGATCTTTTCAAACTAAATCAACTAATTTTAATAAATTTAATTATTTTTTAAATAATTTAACAAATCATTGCAACAACAATTTAATTCAGCACAGCATGGAGCAATTATGTTATGCCCTTGCCATACACAAGATTAAACAAAACACTGATAAATTTTCTACATTCAACATTGCAACACTTAACAACAATAAACTATTTTGTTTGAAATGTTGGTGCTCTTCATCTTTAAAAGAAAGACAAAACACAATGTTACGTGTAACATCGTTTTCCATATGACAAGGATATTGCGAGAGACAATATGCTAGGTTTCACAATCATGGCTTTTGGTACAACAGGCAAGCGAGCATAACAAGATCATCCCAGTGGCAATTCAAATAAATGAGAAACTCAAAAACGATCACGAAGCAGAAGAAACAGACTTGGATTTAAATTCTTTCAGCTCTTCCCGCATACGACTGCATTCAACATCAAGTGCCTTGTATGCAAGCGAGGTCTGAGAGTGCTCCACCTGGTATTTGAATACAACAATTACCAATATATTAGACACATTTCTGTTATAACAATGATGATTCATTGACTTGGACAGCTTTTAAATACACTTTATTTTCAGTCTATTCATTAATTATCATATCATCTAGTCTTATCGTATCATATCATCTAGTCTTATCATATCATATTATCTAGTCCTATCGTATCATATCACCTATACCTAATCATATGATCTAATCATATAATCATACCTATCTATTCATATCATCTAGTCCTATCACATCATATCATCTAGTCCTATAACATCATATCATCTAGTCTTATCATATCATATCATCTAGTCTTATATCATATCATCTCATCATATCAAATCATATCATCTAGTCATATCATATCATCTAGTCATATCATATCATATCATCTAGTCAAATCATATCATATCATTGCATCTTATCATATCATCTCATCATATCATATCATCTAGTCACATCATATCATCTCATCTAAGTGCTATTATATCACATCATCTAGTCTTATCATATATTCCATAAAACTTAAATATTTGATCATTTTGAACTAGATCTATTATATCTTGACCAATGTTATCGAGTGAAAAACATTAAATACAAAATGGAAATAAGTTAAATACACACTATGGGTAGCAACAACTAGAATTCAATTAAAACTGCGCGCGCAGTACCTCAAGCAGTGCACAATCAATACGTGTCAAGATTAATGTTCCTTCAATAAAAATAAAAACAAACAAAACAAAATCTTCCTCAAACAGAAGAGTTAGAAAATATTCATAGAGAAACAAGATTTTCGTATACAAGGATCGCAATACAATACATATGTAAATAGAGTGAAACACTTACATGAAAAGCTTCCACCTGCGACTTGTATCTATCTCTATCCTGCTCCAATCTATTGCATTTCCTTAGCAGATGGTCTCGCTCCTGCATTTTAAAATTATTAGTCTTTTATATTTAAATACAATACTCTACAAGCTAAAAATTATATGATGTTAATAAACTTGACGTATCTGAGTAAAAACATGTACTGTGGACTTGCCATTGTAAGAGCAGATATATATATATATATATATCTATATATAATATATATTAAATATTATATATTATATATATCTATATATATATATGCATATATATATATATATATATATATATATATATATATATATATATATATATATATATATCTAAACTGCTAGTAACTAAGCACATTTTGCCTTCCACGCATGCAATAAAGGTTTCTTTTGACAATGTTTTCGAGCACTGCTTACTACATATACTACGCCATAATGGCAATAGAAAGACAAATCAGGATAAGGATTAAAATGCAAGCAACGAAATTAATGTAATTATACCTAATGCATCTGATAAGATCAAATCTGATCTAACAGACCTGATAGGTTTAATACACCTGATAAGATCAAATCTGATCTAACAGACCTGATAGGTTTAATACACCTGATAAGATCAAATCTGATCTAACAGACCTGATAGGTTTAATACACCTGATAAGATCAAATCTGATCTAACAGACCTGATAGGTTTAATACACCTGATAAGATCAAATCTGATCTAACAGACCTGATAGGTTTAATACACCTGATAAGATCAAATCTGATCTAACAGACCTGATAGGTTTAATACACCTGATAAGATCAAATCTGATCTAACAGACCTGATAGGTTTAATACACCTGATAAGATCAAATCTGATCTAACAGACCTGATAGGTTTAATACACCTGATAAGATCAAATCTGATCTAACAGACCTGATAGGTTTAATACACCTGATAAGATCAAATCTGATCTAACAGACCTGATAGGTTTAATACACCTGATAAGATCAAATCTGATCTAACAGACCTGATAGGTTTAATACACCTGATAAGATCAAATCTTATCTAACAGACCTGATAGATCTAATACAACTGATAAGATCAAATCTTATCCAACACACCTGATAGATCTAATACACTTGATAAGATCAAATCTTATCTCATTTGACCTGGACCCCAGACCAGAGTTAGTCTGATCCAAGCTATCAATCCAAGAGCATTGCAGAAAATTTCTCTTGTACCTTAAAAGTGCTACAAAATATCTCCAGTGATAGAAGTAAGTGTCGCCTCTAGGAAAAACCTGCAGTTGTAGGACACTTAACTGGTGTCCTGTAAACAATCCTTTAATTAATCTAACACCTAAAGTAAATTACACTAATTACATTAGGTGTTGGTGTCCTGCTCAATTGCCTTTGGGCTCCTCACGAAGCCACAAACCATTGTTCACTTTCACAGTTTATTGTCTATTGTTTGTGTTATTTTGTGAAGTGCAGTGGTTTGAAATAAATAAATAAATAACTGCTTTCTAAAAGCCACTCAGGATATCACTTATGTTTATGCACTAATATCACACATATATGTCTCAGACCTTGTGTTGTGCTCGGTTGTGGTTGGACCACTGCAGAATAGGGCAACCGCAAACAATCTGCCGCGTGTACGCAAGAGGCGACTAAAGGCAGGAGCTGAAGATGGCAAGAGGGGACCCACATCATCATGAAATATTTTTCCCCCGGACTATATAGAAATTACTCCACCTAACTGAGGAAGGCAACGGGAAACCACCTCAGAAGCCATATTTTTCCCAAGCTATAGGCTACATAAGGTATGGATAAGGCATAGACTTTGTGAAGGGATTAACTTGTTGATCTAAGCAGTGCTCTTATGGAGCGAGAAAACAGATTTTGAGTATGAAGATGTACCTTGAACCTGCCACTTGGCAGTGCACTGAAGAATAAGATATGTCTCAGATATCACATTTACATTACTACACGTCATTATCACAATTAAATATGTCAGATATCAATCTCAGATATCATGTCATGTCATGTTATGTCATGTGGTCACCATAGGGCAGGTTGCAAAAAAATTTCTCTATGATATTCCACCATAAAACTCATAATTCATTATAATTAACCATAATTCTTTGCCATTTTCTCGATATTCATTCTTTTCTTCCTTCTGGTTTCCCATAAATGATTACTGCAGCAGCCTTCATATCTTCTTCTAAGCAGTCTTTCTATCTTCTTTTAGGTTTTCCAACTGTTCTTTTGCCTCTGCTTTGTAGTTAAATATCTTTCGAGTGCTTCCGTTTTCTTCCATGCGCATCACATGTCCAGCTCATTTCATTTTTCTGTTCTTGATGATTTCACTTAAAATTTGCTGATTTGTCCTTGTCCTAATGTTCTCATTTGTTACATGCTCTTTGTAATTCATTCTTCGTATTCTTCTTAGCCATTTGTTTTTTGTAGAAAATTCTTTCCAGTGCCTTTGTTAAATCCCAGGATTCACATAGTAGACTAGTATTACAGGAGGTAAGAATTCTTAGTTTTATCTCAAGCTTAACATTGTGCGTTCTCATAATTTTCTGCACTTGCTAAATGTCGCTCCTTACCAAATGACGTATTTTTTCCAAGCGTCTCATTATGTAACCAATACCATGTTGAATAAAATAGGAGACAGTAGGCATCCTTGCCTTAGTCCTGTTTCTATCTTGAACAGTTCAGTTTCTTCTCCATCTAATTGCATACATGCAGATAATGTGCCGCAGAAATTCCTTATGATTCCGACTAATAATTATTAATCTTATATATTACACTTACATTATTACACATTATTTCACACTTAAATATCGCAAAAAAAAACCATTACACTTCTACTTATTTAAGCGTTATAGTCTCTAGATAAACAATGCAATACCTTCAGCAGAGCCTCTTTCTCGGAGTAGGCAACATCTCTCTGAGTTCTTAGAGTGACCATCTCACTAACAACACAATTATAAACAACAGACAATATTATATCTCTCTAGTTTTCAGATTACGTCATTCATACTGATGTCGCACTGGAAATAATTACAACAAGGCAGATTTTGTACACAATATAAAAGATAGTGAATGACACAGAATGTCAACCATGAAGCTATCACCACCAGACTAAAATTGCGTCTTTGTAATTAAATACTTGCCTCAAATAAAGCGCTTTGGAAAGCTCAATGAAGAGGAAAGATATGTCCGAGAGATTATTTTGTTTTTCAAGAGATTATTTATGTTAAATAGTGATACAGGTTGGCCACAGGTTTCCTCAAATGAAATTCCCTGAGTTTTCCAGGTTTTTCAGAGTCATTTAAAGAAAATTCCAGATAATTTATACGCGAAAACCGACATTTCTCAGCACACAATTGCACTAAATAGCATCAAATTAAATGTCATTGGATACAGCGTAGAAACTATCATGCGGCAGTCAATACTCTTCACTTCTGTTATGATCAGATAGGAAGACAGTATCTTAATCTTTAATTTTTTGTTAATAAAAGTAAAGAGTTAACAGACATCCTCTAAAAGCAACACGCTACAGATGATTGTCTTTTTTCAACTGGGTGATCTCATTGTCGACTTCCTGGGCTGCTTCTTCAGCAAAACCGTTGTACTTTGCTTTTCTTCTCCAGCAGCATTTTCACCTCTTTCGACTGGCGAGAGTCTTTTCTTCGTCGGCTTTATTTCTTTTCTGCGCCTCCATGACCGACTGGTAGCGTGATCTTGCTCCTCTCTGAAACTGAATCACTTGTTTGTCTATCACAAACTTTATGACTCCGCCCGCTGCATTGACTGCATTATATTGCCCGATTCATTACATTGACCGATTGCTCAGACTTGCCTCTGAGCAATCGGTGACTCTTCCTGCATATTTTCAACCAGAATATCACTATTGACAGAAAAGCCACTTTCCACTGATACACTGCCATGGGGTAAAGTCATTACTAACTTCACAAAGTACCAGAGGTCTGCGAATTCTGCATCACAAGAATGTTCGCATAAAAGGAGTCGAGACATTCGTTAGCTTTGTTGTAGCTGCTGAAAGCGTCTTTCATATCACTATCCACAGTATGCATAATATACCAAACTGAAGCTTGCATAGGTCAGCCGCTACTGCTGAAATACGATTGTGATCATACAAAAGCTGAGTTAGTTCCTTCATTCCTGCTTCTGAGGTTGTCCATGAATGTAGGATAGTGGTACGAGAAAGGCATGAAATAGCTAATACAATTTTATATCTGATGGGACTCTGTTACTTGATCTTTAAGGTTGTCGTTTTGAGGAATGACGCGCAGTTCATCATAATTTCCATCTTATCATGGTTCGGTTCAGCGCTTTCTGAGCATCCACTCCAATGTAGATATCTTTGTATATCAGGAGTGCTTCCGCGCTGTTTACATCGTTTTTGAGAAGCTTAGAAGCACTGGCTTGGGCTTCCTGCATTAGCGGATTCTTTACAATTCGCAACAGAATGGAGCGCAAAAGATATATTACATCATCGTAAGGGTACACTGTCACTGGCATAGCAGTCTGGTACTTCGGCAAGAAAGATTCAATACATTGCCGCACACGAAGCAAAAAATGCAAGCTTTGAAGCCGGCAGTGGATCTGCGCATGCTGTGTAGACGTTCCTGCAAGTCACGTTGTTAGGTAGCTTCTTCACAGCCTCTATGTACTTTTTTATATGAGGCAGAACTTCAATGGCTCTGTTGGCCACTTCAGCATTCGCCAGCCACAAGACTTGACAAAATTTCTTTGGGAAAACTAAGCTTCCAGTGTGCGCCGAGTAATCTGCACGACGCGAAGGACTATCTTAAAAGAGTCTATAGAAACCACATAGCACTTCATTATGGTCCATCCCGCTGCTTTGTGCCCTGTCTGGAAGGCACCGAGGATGACATGAAGACCACATGAGTCTAGGTCCAGAATTTGCAGATCAGCAGCATATGGATGAAGGCTGGTTTGCAGCAACTCCAAGAAGTTCAAATTAACACTGAATCCATCCAAAAATACTTGGATCAGCTTATCCAGTGAAAGATCTGTGAGACCCTCCTTAAATTTCATCTCCAAATCTGCAGCAGTGGCGTGACCTAAAAATACCGAGGTGAAGTAGCATGTAGCGACTTGATTTTTTTCATCGCACCAGTAACGAATTACAATATCCATCTGCCCATGTTGAGCAATCTTATTCAGAGCTTCATCAAAGCAGGCAACGAATACGGGGGACTTTTTGATGGAGTCATCGAGTTTAGCTTTGAAGAAGGGTGCTAGGCCATGTGTTATACTATAAGCAGCCTTAGTTTTTGACAGAGTAAACTTCTGTGCGATTTGACTGTCAGGAAACATGGTCTGAAATGTCTCGCTGAGATCTAAGCAAGAACGATAGCACAAATGATTCATTACTATTTTCAACGTCACTTTAACATCATTCTTTTGAACCACCAGTTCCTTTGGTATGTGAGGAACTGCTGGGGAAGTAATTGCTTCTGTTAAATCGGTTTGCACACTGAAGGCCCGAGCCACAGATGTACTTGTTGGTAAAAAAGATGAAAGAGCTTCTGCAGTTGTAATGGAATGCTCAAATTGCACAGACTCAGTTGACGATGCTGCTTTTGTCATTGAGAGAAATGTGCCAATGCTGTAGTTGTCTGTTCCTGAACTGAGCCATCTCAGATGCATTGAACTCTTGCTGTGACTTGCAACCGCTTTACTCCGCATGTTGCTTAGCTCGAAACTCTTCATACACAGGGTACATAGTGCCTGGTGTATATTATTATCTACTGCCTGTAGCCAAGCAGAAAACTGTTTGGCATTTAACCAGTCTGGGTTTAACGTCGACCTTGCTTTACTGGAACTCATAATTAGATGAAAATTAATTTTATTATTCTCTTCAACAACAATCACTAAAGAGCAAATGCAACCTATGGTCCTTTGATGTGCTAAATTTTTTGATGCGACAAATTTGTCGCGATAATTTTTTAGTCCATTAAAATTTTCCCTGAGTAGCCATCAAATTCCCTGAGTTTTCCAGGTTTTCCAGGTCTGTGGCCACCCTGTGATAGTAGGAAAGAAGAAACAATGATATGGATTTCAGAGAGTAGAGCTAATGGGTGCTAGTATCACCGCTGCATACTTCTTTCACATAAAACCGGAGAAATAACTTAGAAAAGATAAACAATGCGATAAAGTAAAGATTATTATGCTGCAACAATGATCAAGCAAATTTTCTCGAAGTGAAAACTAAAAGCATGTTTAAAGAAAGACCATGATAGATATCAGAGGAGATTTCAGTTGTAATTTATCACATTCTGCATTCAGAATACATTCAAGATCAAAACAACACATACAAGTTTGTGTTCAGCTATAGTTAAATACAGAAATCATGCTATCACAGAAGCTAATAATATTGATAACTATGAAATTAAGTTAAATCTAAAATGTAAGACTGACAGTTAAAGATATAACTAATTCATACAGAGGAAAATAACAACCTTTCCTTTTTACTAATAGTTACAGTATGAGCCTTTATCTGTTCCTCCAATCCTGCGAGCAATCTGTATGTCATACAACAAAACACATTTGATGCACTGAGGGGTAACACAGGTAATTATGCGGCAATAGATCAATTGTATAGTGATATGATGCATTGAGTTGTAATTTATCACATTCTGAATCTGAATACATTCATGAACAGCACAATACATACAAGTTTTGTGTTCAGCTATAGTTAAATACGGAAATCAGGCTAAGTATTTAGTACAGCCACAAGTATTTCTGAGACAATTGAGCAATTGTATAGCGATATGATGCACTGAGTGATAACAAGTATTTATGAGACAATAGAGCAATTTTATAGCAATGATGATGCATTGAGGGATAATTTAAGCAATTATGAACTCAAACAGAAAGGCTCAATCAAAAACTTGCACAATTTTATTCTTCAGTAGCCTTAAAATATTTAAAGTAAACTAATTTAAGTAAATCAATATTTTTAGTATGGTATTAAAGCACCAAACGACTACTTTGAAAACCAATCAATTATACTGTTATTAAAATATCTAAATACGAGCATAAGTGCTATCAAGATAACATTTTAATATTAGCTGATCCAGATTTGCTTAGAAAACCATGGATTCGTACTCATTTTATTTTCAACATTTACAATTACTTCTTTAAATTGAAATTATCCATTTCATAAATTTATTTCATTTCTAAACATGTATGTTAGTTTAATATTTTAAACACTGTCAAAAGATGCACTTTTAATTTTAATCTAGTCAAAGCCAAGTTTCTCTTTGCCACATACTAAATTTTCCAATCACTAGAGCCTACAATGTAATCTAAAATAGTGCGTTTCTAGCAAAAGATATACGGCATTAATATAATATTCATAACAGTTTTTGTTTCACAGACAGAACATAGCGACAAACAAGCTCAATAATTTACAATTCAGTAAAACTCTTTCTTCAGTTTGTGTCCAGCCACTTCAAAATGCAGAAACAGGGGAAGCTAATTAGACATCACCTCAGAAGTCAAGCAATTTCCTAAGCAATTAATGTTTGCTTAATACCTTATTATATTAAGGATTAAGTTTTTCCACACATTAGTCGTAACCTTCTCATTTTTGCCACATGCAAACTCTGTAAATGTTTCCATTTTAGTGCCCAACATTCCGAACCATACATTATTACTGGCCTTACCAAAGAACTAGAAAATTTGGCATTCAGTCTTAGTGGCATTTTCCTATCACACAGAACTCCACTAGCTGCCCTCCACTTTGCCCACCCAGCCTGAATCTTACTAGTAACCTCCTTTTCCAACTCACCATTATCCTCCATTACAGACCCCAAATACTTAAAATCTGTTATCTTCATTAGCTCCACCCCCTGACCTATTACTCTATCTCCATTTATCATTTCACCTTTCCATCTACTCTCCAAATCTTCCAAATGTTGTATGTTGTAAATCTTTGAAATACAACAGTAATTAATTATCACCTGAATAGTCAGCACAGTTACCTTTGTTTTTGTTTCTCTTCATTCTTGACAGCATAAATGTCAGTCATCATATCACTACACAGTCAAACAACACCATACAAGCACATACTGTACAGTACATGTACAGTTGAACAATTAAATGATTAAATTTGAGTTAAGTCTAATTGAACTGAATTCTTTCTCATTACAGAGAATTTATCTTTCAGAAGATGAATTTGTCAATTCTGTAGTTTTAGCAGATTTATATGATCACATGTTAGTCAAGGATTGATAGAAATAAATCCAATTTTTTATCATGCAAATTCTGCACAACTATAAAGTTTTATAAAATGATCCAATACATACCTACATATTTCTTTTCAATGCTAATTGTTCACAGTTTCTGTCAGATAAGTGCCATTAGATACAAGAATTTAACAATTGATTAAAACTTAGATACAAGAATTTAATAAAAACTTATATGGATCAAATATGATTCAGATAGGCATAACATTCTAGCAATTTTAACCTAACACCACTTATTATATTCCAAAGCTGTCAAATAAAATTCTTAGTTTCTAAGTAATAGTTTACTAAGAAGAATTAATTGGAAGAACTGACTTCATACTGCGGCAACACTTAACATTCTATTATAGCATTAATAGAATTAATATTCTGTTATAGCATATAGAAAAGGTCAATACATACTTAAGAGAAAATGACTATATTATAACTCTCACTCATAGCATTCACTTTAATTATATCTAACTGGAAATAATTTTACATCTGGCCTGCAATCCTTCCTTGCAAAACAAGGACTATAGGCAGTGCCATAGGTACGGTCGTATATCAAAAAATAGAAATACAATAAGAAATAAATTATCTCTAGCCTATTAAGTCCTAAAATTAGGAATGCACACTGAAATCCGAAACAATATTTGCAATAAAAAAATTTTATATTATAAGCAACATGCCACAACATTAGAAAGGAAAGGTTACACATACTCCACATTCATCAGTCCATCTTTAAGTCTCAGAATGAAGCCCTTGTCACTCTCTTGTTGTTTCTCTAATTTTTCCTTGCTCTAACAATACAGAATTCATCAGCATTTATATTACTGTGTAAAATGTGTATTAGTCTTACACCTACATAAAGTTGTAAATTAATTAATATTTACATAAATTTATATAAATTTATAATTTTGAGAATTTAAATTTATTAAAATATTGACTCCATGAAAAATAATAAAGGACATCAAAAATTTAGGTTTGCACAAACAATATAATCTACATCTATCATAAAACAAAAGCTGCCTGAGAGTAATATGTTATTAGACAATTTTAATAGATTTTTGAAAATTTGTCAACAATTAATTGTCTAGAAAGGTTACAACATTTACAGTTATAATATTCAAATTTGTATGCAGTAAACTCTTTCAATCAAAGCTTCTTGTAATCTAAAACAGCATAATTAGTGCAGGTATTAACTGACCAGGTGAAGTGAAATATAGCTAAATAATATCTAATACGTGTTCTTAAAGACATTCTGTTTATGCAAAACCAAATTATTCATATATCGTAGCCAATTTGATTGATGTCAAAATTTAAAGAATTTATTTGGCAAATATTTATATGAAAATGCGAAAGACTGTATTTAAAACAGCTCGAAGTAAAAAACTCTTGTGATATACAAATAAAATACAACTGATTTAATGCACACAATTAACCTCTCAGCAGTATTATGATTGTAGCAAAAAATTATATATCAACTTTAAAATATTAGTATTTCAGTTATCTGATAAATTTTGTATCAAATCACAAATCAAACCAATTTGACGTTAATATATTAAATAGGATCAATATATCAATGATTTATGAAAAGGTAATTTTTCATTTTGCAGAAAAATTAAAGCCAATTTTGCACACCTTTCATCTCATTTAGATCTACATAAAACTGTCCATTCAGGCTCAACAGATCTAATTTCAATAAGGAAGCAACTACTGCAAATGCTTATTAAATGAAATATTTCAATTCTCAAGAAGTTTAATATTATAAACTTTGATCATAGTCATAGATCATAGTCATAGTCATAGATCATAGTCAAACAACACCATACAAGCACATACTGTACAGTACATGTACAGTTGAACAATTAAATGATTAGATTTGAGTTAAGTCTAACTGAACTGAATTCTTTCTCATTACAGAGAATTTATCTTTCAGAAGATGAATTTGTCAATTCTGTAGTTTTAGCAGATTTATATGATCACATGTTAGTCAAGGATTGATAGACATAAATCCAATTTTTTATCATGCAAATTCTGCACAACTATAAAGTTTTATAAAATGATCCAATACATACCTACATATTTCTTTTCAATGCTAATTGTTCACAGTTTCTGTCAGATAAGTGCCATTAGATACAAGAATTTAACAATTGATTAAAACTTAGATACAAGAATTTAATAAAAACTTATATGGATCAAATATGATTCAGATAGGTATAACATTCTAGCAATTTTAACCTAACACCACTTATTATATTCCAAAGCTGTCAAATAAAATTCTTAGTTTCTAAGTAATAGTTTACTAAGAAGAATTAATTGGAAGAACTGACTTCATACTGCGGCAACACTTAACATTCTGTTATAGCATTAATAGAATTAATATGTTAAAATAAAACCAAAATTGGTGGACTAAAAATAATTTTTGGAAAATTTAAGTAAAAACTTATCAATCAATTTTCTACATCATCACAACATTCAATAGATCAATTTTTCATATATATATATATATATATATATATATATATATATATATATATATATATATATACACACACACACACACAAAGCTGGTAAAGCTAAGGTTAACGTCAGTTTCCTCCCTCACTCGAAAACGATGTCAGTGACAGGCGAGCCCAGGATTTGAACCCGCACCTACTGATCCGCGCAGTTGAGTATCTTACCGACTTCGCCATATATATATATATATATATATATATATATATATATATATATATATATGTAAATTAGAATTATATACCAAGGACCTGCCAGTAGGCAGTGCACTAAGACTAAGAGAAGAAACCGAAGAGAGACTTACTTCTTTCAAAGCCTGGCAGTTGTCACACCAAAAGTTTGTAGAAAAGCAGTCATCCATCTTTATAAGCAGTGTAGATACTGATTTTCAAATATATTTTAATGGTAGCAAGTTAGCAACCAAACTAAGGTTTTTTACACAGATCCCTAAAACACAAAAAATTTTATTATTAAAAATCTAAAGTTCTAATTAATTAGTATTAAATGCTAAATAGCACATCAATGATCAATAATAAACTTAAATTACAATAGATATGTAGAAGTTGGAATTAGTCTTATATTTGAATATTTCTAAAGAAAAATTGTCCTATAGAATTTATTATTCCCAAATAAAGAAGAACACATCTGGATGTTTCATTAATCCAAACAAAATAGATACTACCTTGTATATCTTAATTAAAAACACACTAACAATAGATATTTTACAACTAGCTACTAAATCTTTAAAATAAAAGAACATTTTAGGTATTGCTTGCATACAAAAGTTAGCACGTGACAAAAACTGAGAACAACACCCACACTTGAGCAAGGAAATGTAAGTGTGACATATGCAAATACTGACAATCTTCTTCAGTGCACTGCTAAGTGGCAGGTCCATGGTAAATATTCATACTCAAAGTCTGTTTTCTCTGTGTATACTGACAATAGCTTAGAATAAATTTATACCAAAGGTTTAACATCCATTTCCTTATGAAAGCATGATGTCAGAGACATCTTTGTAGCACATATTAGTCTGGAAAGCAACTTTCACAAAAAGTTGTCTAAAACTCTGCATCCTGATCCTCACTGTTACTCCAGTCTCCACTTTCTTTTCCCCTCATACACATTACCCATACTATTTTGCCTGATTATTCTTGGCTGACCTATTCAGCATGTACATGCTATCATTTTTTATCAGTTGTTAGCACAGACTTCTAAAAAATTGAAGCTCCTTTTATTTAGAGTAAAAGTGATTAAATCATAATTTGCAAGAAAAAGTTGTCGATGCACTATCAGTGAATAGCTTTAAGTATGAAAATGCTACAGAAATTCAAACCAATAAATGCATTAATAATTGCAGTTGGAGGTTTATTACATAGAATCATTAAAACTTCACACAAAGTATAACGATAATTGAGTTTTTTCTTTTACGTTCTACAGTTAAATTAAATTTTTAATTAAATTTATATATTTTAGTTGTAAGAAAGAAATGGTTAGTCATCAATCTTTTTAATATTTACGCTATTGTAGTCGAAGCATAAAATAGATGTACAATCAGTTTCAAATCCTTCAACTCTATTTAAAGTTTTAAACTCTATTTAGTTAGAGAATCCAAAAGCCTTCCACGATATCCATGTTAACTAAATTTGTGATGTAGTGATGAAAACGAATTGAGAATCTATAGACCTTTTATAAAAGGTGTTTACTTTTGAAAAACCACCATATGTATTATTTAATTCTTTGGAGCGGCCCCACTGCACAATCATAAAATTGATTGTTTTGCGGAAGGCAACTGCAATGCAATAGATCCTTAAAATGCAATATATCACCTCTAGATAGCCTATCCAGACATATATTAACTGTAAATTAAGACATATGCTTATCATCATTTGACAAGAAATTGAAATTTTTTTTTTTCGTAATTATTTAAAATACCATTCTGTTAAGAAATGAAGAAATACATAATAAATATATACGAATACATAGAATATTGCCAGCCCTCAAAATAAGCACACACCCTTTCACACTCTCCCGCTAGGCTTTGTTTATTATGTGAACAGAGTTACCGATACATATTATAAAAGGTCTATAGCATACACAGTATGCTCGGGTAAATAGCACCTATTCTGATAAGCTCTACTTTTACTCTGTTAAATGTTCTGATATAAAACACTAAGTTACAAGCATTATTTATCTGTATACAAACATATATTTAAAGTTAGTTAAGTTTTCAGTAAACTAAATTACACCTTCAATAGTGGTTTTAGAAATCATAATCAAATACCTTAATGATAATTCGAGCATGACTGATGGAATATTTGGGCGTTCTTGTTTAACTAATTTGCTAGATTTTTTAGAATATATTACAAAGGAAGTAGATAATAAAAATAGCATTGATATCTTATATCTAGACTTTGCTAAAGCGTTTGATAAAGTTACACATAAAAGATTACTTAGTAAGTTGGAAGCACATGGAATAACGGGCAAACTTTAAAAGTGGATAGGTAATTGATTAAGCAATAGAAAACAAAGGGTGTGTGTCGAGGATGAGTTCTCGGAATGGGCAGCAGTGAAGAGTGGTGTGCCACAGGGCTCTGTTTTAGGACCTCTATTATTTTTAGCTTACATCAATGACATAGATATTGTATCTAAACTTAGTAAATTTGCGGATGATTCTAAAGTAGCAAAGATAGTCAACAACATTGAAGATGCTGAGATTTTAAAGTATGATATAAAAATGTTACAGAACTGGTCTAGGGATTGGCTAATGAAGTTCAATGCTGAGAAATGTAAAGTTATGCATATAGGGAATAATAATTTAGAAATTGAGCACCGTCTTTTTTAATTCCCTATCAATTGACTGTCTTTCGGGATTTTGGACAGTTTTTGTGTTTTGCTCGAACGCTTAGATTTGATTCATTGATGTTCGATGTTGTCATAGATGACTAACTGTACAACTGTAATTGTTTCTATTTTGTAGTTGCTGAACGAACATGAGCGATATAAGAAGAATTACATACATTGAAAAAAATTTAATGGTGCAATTGGAATAAATGAATTAGCATTAGATGCACAGACTAGCCATTAATAACAATTTCATCTTTGATAACTGATAATATGTTTATAATTTAATGCCAATGATTCTATAATTAGTACATTAAGGAATATACGAAAAGAAATTAAATATAGTTAACGAACTTGGCATGCTCTTAAAATGTAAACAATGCAAATGTCAACAAACAAAACCTACTATGCTACTATGACATTCTTGTTTTACCTTCGCGCATCTTTGCACAGCAACAACAACTAGGGTATTACTGTCGTCAATGATAACATTGCAGCGTAATCTATTCAGTTAGGTACATGAATAAGTTATACATGAATTTTCTAGCAAAATCTTTGGTCTGAGTGGCGTCATGACATCGTATTCGAAAGTTAGAATATCAATTCGCAGTTGGAACAAGACCAGGTAAAGTAAATATGTATTATAATGAAATGATCAACTACGTTGATATCTATCACTTGTTAATACCACATGTTTAAACCGTTAGGCAATTTATTCCATTTTCCGTGTAACCGATCCACTGAATGTCCGTGATTTTACCCTCAGATCAGCGAGGGCGTGAATTCGAACCCATGAGGGTTCAATTCACCTCAGGATCTGTCATTTAAAACTTCATGACGTTACCTCTACGCTATTAAGACATTCATTAAGAAAAAAGGCATACGCCTTGTCCAACTGCAATCATACAAAACGATGTCTTCGCTGAGTATAAATTAAGGGCATCGCTCTATATAATATAATATAATTTATATCACAAAAATTAATATGCTGTGTGTGACTGATAGTAAGTAACCACAATTGAGCTGTTTCGATGCGTCCTTGTGATGTCTACTATGAACGGGAACTACATATACTAGACTTGTGTCCCACTTCCTTAATTGCGGCTATGTACCGCCACTACCGCGAGGACAGCGAAGCTCCTGGGTCGGCTGTGTGCTTGCAAGTGAAATAATTTGACAATCGGATTCGACTTTAAAAACTAAAATGAATTTTTTTTGGGGGGGGGCGGTGGTTGACCTACGAATGTCTCAATAGCGAAATGGTTAACGTGAACTTTTAAATGACAGATCCTGCGATGAATGGAATCCTCGTGGGTTCAAATCCCGGCCGCGATGATCTGAGAGTAAAGTCTCAGACATTCACAGGACAGGTTACACGGAAAGTGGACTAAATTGCCTAACGGATTAAACATGTCCACATTATCGATTGTCCAGTAAAAATGTGATAGATATCAACATAGTTGCTCATTTCACTATATTGCGTGTTTACTTTCCTTTCTTAAATCAAAGGTGGGGTTGGAAACTAAAATGACTTAAGGCATATCTGCAACGCAACTAAATTTAACTATCAATACGTGCATTCTATACTGTATATACACGTAGACTAGCCAGATCGTAACTACTATATCACATCAATCAATAAGAATTTAACGTCCGGTTCTTCGCCATAAGGCAATGTCAGGGACGTGACGTGGGTACAGTGAGTTTGTCTAGTTGTTCTTTCAGGCAATGAGAGGCATAGGCCTATATCTCTTAGGAACTGCGCCTCAGGTACCATGTGAGCTATTAATTAACCTTTGTTTGTGGAGACTTACGTTTAGTGTATTTAACAGCTGTAATGAGCAAATAGATGTAATTATTCATCTGAAACTGTATCTAGATAGATACAAGATACCATATTGCATTTAGTTATCCATCTAGATAGATGTATCTTGGATAGGCCTAGTGGTTAAAGTGGGAGTTGAGAGCTAAGGGAAAGGTAAGCGTTTTCCTGGCCTCCTCCCCCTATACTGTAGTTAAGGATCTCCTAGTATCTAATATGGGCCCTAGCAGGGAAACCCACCTCACAAAAAATGAGCTCCCATCCCCCATTTAACCACTGGATAGGCCTACTTTCCAGAATTGCCAACATCTATAATAGACCCTTGAAGTCTCTGACAGCAGGACTAAACTATTTATTATCATGTATTAAGTACTCGAGTATTAAAATTTAAAAGACTCCATTGAATTTAAATATTTGACTACAAATAATAATTATAAAATAGGAGATGAATAGTAAATAACCTTTAATGCAGCATTCATACGGCTAGCCTATGGATAACTATCTAGGCTCAATTTCTTAAATTTTCAACGTAACAATATGGCAAAGCCATTTTTTGGATAAAGTAGCGAGGGAGGGAGAATAGTCAGGAACAATCTGTAACATCTGTAACAGAAACTGTTCCCGCCAATTTCTGCAGCAGATTATTCCCGACTATTTTTAAACATTATTTTTTACAACAGATTACTCCTTGAGGTCAGTGAGCCGGTCGATACATTTTGATTGATACACATATTGTGACGGAAAGCTTGAGTTAATTTTTCTGATATTTAAAATTAAAAAGAACATTTTTAGAAAGTTTGATTAAAATAATACTAAAAATACAGACCTAACGTCTTTTTTCTGATTCAAGAATACCGTAAGCTATGAGAAGTGGTTCAGGGCAAAGAGCTACATTTAGCAAAATAACACTCTGAATTCCTCGAGTTCTGTCCTTAACTATTGTGCAGTCAATAGAATTGAACTTTACTAGTTATAGTCGTCTAATGGCATTGAGCAATTATGAAGAGATCAATAGAACGACTATTAAAAAAAGAAAAACTATAAATAAATTAAAGCCACATGTTAAGGCCCAGCCTAAGTAGCCTTAGTAACAATTACACATCTAGCATTTTAATAGTCGATATGGATAAGAAACATTTCATAACTTTTCTAACTAATAAAATAATAATCCTTACTCTCACCACGTATCACCCGTAAGAGTAAAAAAACGCATTATAGTGAAATGATCAACATGTTGATATCTATCACTATAAATACCACATGTTTAAACCGTTAGGCAATTTAGTCCACTTTCCGTATAACCAGTTCAGTGAATGTCCGAGATTTTACTCTCAGATCAGCACGGTTGGGATTTGAACCCAGGAGGGTTCAATTCACCTCAGGATTTGTCATTTAAAACTTCATGACGTTACTCCTACGCTATTAAGACATTCTTAAGAGGCGTCAATAACGTGATAAATTAGTAGGAAAAGGCAGTCAAAAAGTACAAAAAAAGTACAGCAGTGTCAAGTAACTTAAGATTTATTATAAGGAAAATTATCCTAAAAGGTAAGTCATGCATGCTAGATTTAATGCTTAATTACAACAGCATTTTGCAACAGTTCTTCCAATTCTTTCAATTCCTGTCGAAGAGATTCTTCACTCTTTATCTTTTCAATCTGAAAAATAAATAAAAGCAGTTAATTATTACAACAGAAGAATCACACGATCATATGCGGGGGGGGCGGGGGGGGGGTACTCCGTAATAGGCTTACCACACGGTTGGAAATCCAGAGTTCCACAATATTCTTCTAAAGCAAGCTCACTGATATTAAAGAAAAAGTTAAGTATGAAACAAAGCATCGACACCATTTGTGTATAGAGTGTGACTAGAATTTACTTTTAATTACTTATCAATCAATCAAACTAAGACTCAGCTAGAACTTTAGCTGTGCAGATGACTTTCCAAAATGCAGAAACCTATACAGCTTACTGTTTTCGTTACTTGTAAGTAGTTTATTAAGTTATACCAATTAATTACATTCACTATAGCAAAACTGCATTATTCACATCTTACGAAAAGGAGCAGCTTTCACTAGTCGATTTTGAATCCTGAGCTAAACATTTACAAGTAGATAAATAATATAAAAGGAAAGAAAATTCCTCAATGACTAGAGAAATTATATACATAGAAAGCATTCATTTAATATCTACAGAAAGAACAGCATGTATATTTAGCAAAAAGATAATAAGCATGGGCTAGCAAAAGTAAAGTTCTATGCAGAGCATTAAAACTTAATTTTCACTTCAGTCAACCTATAATGTATTCTCTACACGACTGGTTAAAGAAATCGTTTATAGCTTACTCTATCAATTTGCATATGATCGTCAGTATACCTAAGTAGATCATATAAAATCGAGAAAACCTGTAAAGTAAACACGTACTATAGTGAAAAGTCAACTATGTTGATATCTATCACTTTTCAAACCACATGTTTAATCCATTAGGCAATTTAGACTATTTTCCGTATAACCAGTCCAGTGAATGTCCGAGATTTTACTCTCAGATCAGCGCGGCCGGGATTCGAACCCACGAGGGTTCAATTCACCTCAGGATTTGTCATTTAAAACTTCATGACGTTACCCCTACGCTATTTAGACATTCTAATGCCGATGCCGCACCGCTTTCGACTCAGCTTGAAGAATCGCCAGTGATCACCCAACAACATCTAGATGACCATACGAGAAACACTTATTAGGCGTCGTAGAGCACTCTGAACAGGTTTCTAAATTATTTTTTCTTTTTTAGTCTTTTTGTCTCAATCCATTTTTTCGTGAGGTCAATTCCATCAAAATTTCCATTTACAATATTTTTATTCAGCAGATTAGCAAGTACGCAGTATATACAATGTCATCAAGACATGGGACTGAGCCTGTGGTTTGTTTGCAAGATATTCGACAGCGAATCAGTAGGAGCACGGTTCCAGTCTAGTGTTCATTCAGTCACAGACATGCTATCAAGAAGGAAACTGATATTAAAATGGTAATATGAAGAACTTCAATTGAAATAATTCAGCCACAGAATGTCTGAATGGTTCAGTGTATAACGTCATGTGCTTTAAAAGACTCACGAGGTCATGGGATTAATTCTGGGTTGAGCCTCTCAGAGAAAAAAAACTTATAGAATCACTACTTAACGAATGAGCTAGATGATTAGAATAATTTTTTATTTCTTTTGCTCATGGAGCGAACGAGGTGCCCAGTCCTGATTCTGCATTGCCAAATTAGTATGTATTTGCAGTTAGTGCATATCGACTGCAGTCAAACGCAAGTCTAGTAATGTCAGACGTAGGATCTTTTGCACCTGTCAAGAATTTGATAGAATTATAAAACAAGTTGATAATGTCAAAGGAGCTTCATACACTCTATGCTGAAGTCTATGATAAACAGTTCAATAGTAGGCAGCAGTACCTGATTTATTTCTAGCTTTTCTCCATTAGCCTGCTTCAGTTTCAAGTTTTCTACCTGATCTAACTTTTTGCGCAGAGCTTTGACTCTCCTATCCTCCAGCTGCACCATGGTTGTGGAAGACGCTGCCCCAGACGCCGCCTCACTGGCAGGTTCTTTCTCTGACAGGCTAACACTGGTGGGTTGCTGTGGGTGAAACTGTGCATGGATTGCCTCAATGATCTTGTTCAGTTCTTTTTCATCAATACGCGTTCTGCATATAGGCATATATATAACCTCATGTAAAGTTATATGTATATATTTGACTGGAATATTTATAAATTATGAGTTAGAAGTCTAACCGCATAAGTTCTGATAGTTTCTCTTCGTTGCAAGTTACTTTTGGTATACACAAATATACATATATTAATGCAGTCACACAAGTACTATTACTATATATAAAAGAAAAAGAGCTAGTGTTAACATCAGTTTCTTCACTTGAAAGCGATGTCAGTGGCGAGCGAGCCCAGGATTCAAACCCCACACATACAAATATAATACAAACAAACTGTGCTTCAATGCATTAACAATTCACACATCATATACAATAATTCCGGTCATTAACTACAGGCTTTAGGAAGGCTCTTCTTAATTCTGCACTACCTGCAATATCCACTGACATAACACAACAATTTGAATTAATAATAATTAAATTGAACTAGTAGAGGAGTAGATAAGATCTAACCGAACACCGGCAACCATATCAGTCAGCACCCAGACCTGCTCTCTCAGCTCACTGCACCGCTTGTGGTCCTAAGCAGAAAAGCACTGGTACTTCACAAACCGTACTAAAAAGACTAAAGCTAAATTATTAATCAACACAAATTGTGAGGCATCTTAAAATAAACAGTCCAACAAAATTAGAAGAAATGATCCATCATGCAATTTATTCTACTTTTATAAATGAAACTAATTTCTTTTAAACAAAAAATCACATATTGAAATTTAATGGATTTGATTCCAGGGGCGAGCGGATCAAAATTAATATAGATAAATTGTACATTTACAGCATTAGCAAATGATAGCGAACTAAAGTGCTTCACAGTTTAACACGTGGTACTAAAAAGTGCTAGATATCACTATTGATGACCATTTCATAATATAGTACAAGCTTATATTCTCTAGAATATTAAACTAATTATTTTTAAATGTTAAAAGTCCAAATAAAAAGTTGAAAACTATAACTTCAGAAGATGTTAATACGATTAATGTTATGATTATAATATATCTTAATGTTCATTATAATATATTTTAATATTCATTCTTTAATAATTAAATAGCTTCACCTGACACATACTTTCTGTAACTTTGCTTGTTCAAGTTGATCTTTAAGAATTGCCAACATATCTCGCGTTGTTAATTCCTTGGAAGCAACAGTGGATGCATCTGATGATGCTGGTTTCTTGTTCTTCCGCTTCTTATTTTTCTTAGAAGATTTACTGGTGCCCTCTAGATTACTTCCTATCTCAAGATCTTCATAACAAATCAAGCAAGATAACTATTTATAAGTAAGTTATGGTCCAAATATGTGTATAAAACTTGCATCATAAAAATTGTTCAATACTAAATTTAACAAGACTTTTGATGGTTTTAATCAGATCAGTTAATACATCTGTGTAAAAGTAAACAGGCCAGTGACGATGTCCGTAAGATATCCGATCGCAGGTCAGTATGTGCAGGATTCAAAGCCTGGGCTCACTCATCACTGATATCACTTTCGAGAGATGAAACTGATGTTAACATCAACCGTTTTTTTAAACACACAGTATAGTGAAATGACCAACTATGTTGATAACTATCATTTTTAATATCAAATATTAAAAGAGGCAATTTAGTCCATTTTCTGTGTAATCAATCTTGTATATAGCTGAAATTTTACTCTCACATCAATCAGCAAGGCAGGGAATCGAAATCACGATTAAACCCATGATTGAATCACGATTAAACCCATGATTGAATCATGATTAAACCCATGATTGAATCACGATTAAACCCATGATTGAATCACGATTAAACCCATGATTGAATCATGACTAAACCCATGATTGAATCACGACTAAACCCATGATTGAATCACGATTAAACCCATGATTGAATCACGACTAAACCCATGATTGAATCACGATTGAACCCATGATTGAATCACGATTAAACCCATGATTGAATCACGATTAAACCCATGATTGAATCACGACTAAACCCATGATTGAATCACGACTAAACCCACGAGTGTGTATGTTCTGCCAATGGCAGGCGCTCAGTAGATTGAGTTGGTTGAGCAGATGGCCTGCTGACAAGCCTTTGGATAGCGAATCAGCTGGTGTAGGGTTTAAATCCAGAGTTTTTCCCACCACTGGTTAACATGCCATCGAGCTGGAAACTGGTGTTAACTTATATATAGCTAAGTATATATATATATATATATATATATATATATATATATATATATATATATATATATATATATATATATATATATATATATATATATATATATATATATATATATAGCTTGACGGCTATAGGTCCTATAGTAAGAGCAAACTGTAGACCAATTAAAAAGCAAAAAAAAAAGTAAGTAAACACGCATTATAGTGAATAATCAACTATGTTGATATCTATCACTTTTCAAACCACATGTTTAATCCGTTACGCAATTTAGACCATTTTTCGTATAACCAGTCCAGTGAATGTCTGAGATTTTACTCTCAGATCAGCGCGACCGATATGAGAGTAAAATCTCGGACATTCACTGGACTGGTTATATGGAAAATTAGATGATTCCAGTACAAGATCAACCCTTTACAATATATTAGTGTAGACTTTATCTTGGGAAAATAACTTATGAGACGTTTCCTACTTTTTCTCAGCCTATTCGGCGGCCTTTTAGGACACGTGCAGCGTAGAGTTAATCTATTCTAAAGTTGGCGAATTCTGCTACAATTTCTGCTTCGACAAGAGGAATCAGTCAATATAAAGATTGATAATGACAAATTGCTAGATCTATTTTATTCCATAAATAATAAACTATTTATTAATTAGAAACAAATTAAAATGTTATTATTAATAACTAATTATTGTAACTTATTACCTGACATGCTATGGTTGAACGTTTAGAAATTGATCAGCTGTGAAATAAATCAGAGCAACTGAATTTCAGAATATAAAATAAAATGCTCTCGAAATTTGAATTCAGTTCTTGTGAAACATACTAGTTAACATAAGGGTTTCAAGATATAATTTAATATAATTATTCCCTAAAATAAATAGGTTTCTTTAAACTTTTTCTTCACGTATTCTTTCCAAAAAACAACAGTAGACTGGAGAGACGTAACGAGAGCTGACGCTCCTTAACCAGTATTATATTATTATATTACTCAAGAATTTTCACTCAACTTAATCTCTCTCTCTCTCTCTCTCTCTCTCTCTCTCTCTCTCTCTCTCTCTCTCTCTTAGTGCACTGCCTACTGGCAAGTCCATGGTACATTACCAAAGATATTTAAAATAGGTAGATATGGCATGACTGTTGTTTCAGCGATGCCAGTTTTGTAAAAAGAGCGACTTGATTTCCAGCATGATTCATTTAATCGCGAGGGTAAACAAAGCCCCTTGGCCATATGTGTATTTAATAGTAATTTCTATAATTTCAGATATATTTCATGATATTCGGTCTCTGAACGGTTTTAGGATAATGTATTGTTGCTTATTTGGGCATACAAATTCCAGAAATCCAGAAACTAAAGAATGGAGAATATCCTTGAAGAGATTTTAAATAAAATTTGTTAGCATTTTGTATTATAAAAATATACATCCAATTAATAGAAATTCCTTTCAAATAATTTGTTGTCATGACGATATGTTCGATAGATGTGACGATAAATGTGCTCCTAAAGTGTTTCATTATCAATCAAAAACTTCACAAATGTTCAGAAACTACATTATTTATGCCTTTAAATAACGATCAGCTGATATTGTTTACCCCGGCCAGCAAAATTAGTTGTTTGCATCTGTCAAATTCTTGAACTCAATGTTTACAATGGTTGAGATTGCCTTTGACACTTCCATGGTTTTTCTTTATACTATGTACATAACGCCTCCACTCTTCTCTGTCTTCCGCCTTCCTCTTCATTTCCACATATGAATGGGTCTTTAAGTCATCTAACATACCTAATCTCGGCCTGCCCCTGCCTCTTTTTCCTTCCATTCTACCTTCTATGACTTCTTTTAATAGACCTTCCCCCCTTAGAATGTTTCCTATCCATTTCTTCTTCCTATTTCTTAATACATTTATCAACTGTCTATCTGTGCCAACTCAATGCCTCCAGTTTCCTAATATCTTCCTTCCTTAAGGTCCATGTTTCACATCCATACAATAGCGTGGTCCAAACCAAAGTTTTCACTATCTTTATCTTTGTGTTTTTCTTTAGACTTTTTTTATTAATAGTTCTTTTCTACTGCCAAAGGCCGCTTTTACTTGTGCAATCCTACTGCATATTTCTGTCTCACATTTCCCATCATCGGTTATAGTATGACCCAAATATTTGAATCTCCTTACCTGTTCCAATTTCGTACCATATATTGTGATATTAACTTCACCTTTATTATTGGACACTCTCATAACCTTGGTCTTTTTTTATATTAATCTTCATGCCACATCTTAGGGCCGTATCATTCAGCCTATCCATTATCTTCTGCAATCCAATCTCGCTGCCCGCTACCATTCCTTGGTCATCTGCAAATCGTACATCTTGTAACAAATTCCCTCCTACTTTTATTCCTTCTTCCAAGTCTTCCATGACTTCCTCCATCATTGCCTCAGCGTAAATGTTAAACAGCAGCGGCGAAATGCTACAACCTTGCCTTACTTCACGTCCTATTACACCTTCTGAGTAGCCTATTCTTGTTGGATTTTTATTACTGCATGCTCTTTGATTCATGTACAAGTTCAAAATTAGTCTTCTATAGCTATCTCTCCAGTCAATTTCTATTTTTTTAAGATATTCATAGAAGAAGATTTTTAATTATAAGATTTTAAGATTCATAGATATAGATTTTTTAGAAGTCTACAAAGCATACAAAAACGTCATTTCCATATTCTAAGCTTCTTTCGCAAAGAACCCGCATTACTCCTATTGCTTCTCAAGTGCCGCATCCTTTGCAAAAAATCTGTTATATGGCTATTTTGTTGAAAAATCAATTTAGTAGTTTTGACCGTTATTTCACAGTTATAGTTGATCCGTTACACGTTATTTTATATTGCTATAAGTGTTTAAATTGTTAAAGTTATAGTGTTTACGTTTTGATCGTTAGTTAATTATTGCATATTTGTATTTTTATGTAATTTGTGTATAACTATATTGTAACTTATATTATACTTTCTGCATTGTATACAATTACTGATTTGCCAGTTTTGTAAGCATGTTTCGATCGAGAATTCCGGTTAATTCTCGTCGAAGCAATATTTCTCTTTGCTCTCTTAACATCCGATCCCTCTCTAACTCAGACCATATCATTGCTTTGCATGATTTGGCTGAGACTCACAACTTTGACTGTTTTGCTATCAGTGAAACTTGGCTATCCTCTATAACCACTCCTTCTGAACTGATGTCTATTCTTCCTCCAGGTTATGATAAGTTTATTGCAAATCGTGACCCTAGGATATCTGGTGTTAAGGGTGGTGGAGTTGTTCTCCTACTGAGGAAGCCCTTTACCCTTCTTAGCAATGACTGTAATAAATTTTCTTCATTTGAAGCAATTTCAGTCACTGGTAAATTTAGCACAATGTACTCTGCATTTTGTTGCAGTGTATCGACCACCATCTTCTTCCCCCTATGCCAAACATTTCTCTCTCTTTTTTATTGGAGTTTTCTACCCTTACTCTCCTTCCTTACTACTTCTAAATCAGACTTTGTGATTACAGGTGACCTCAACATTCACCTTGATAATCCTCTTGATCCCTTAACTCAGCAGTTTAATACTTTGCTGTCCTCTTGTAATGCTGTTCAACATGTAAATGTTGCTACTCATATTGACAATCATACACTTGATGTTGTTATTACACCAAGTCTCTCTGCTATTGATCCTTCAAGTGTTACTATTTTATCTCACTCGCCGCCTGACCATTTTCCTGTTGTATTCACTTAAAATTATGTTATAATAATAATAATAACAACACACATTATAGTGAAATGATCAACTATGTTGATATCTATCACTTTTAATACCACATGTTTAAACCGTTAGGCAATTTAGTCCATTTTCCGTGTAACCAGTCCAGTGAATGTCCGAGATTTTACTATCAGATCAGCGCAGCTGGGATTTGAACCCACGAGAGTTCGATTCAGCTTTGGGTCGGTCATTTAAAACTTCATGATGTTATCTACACCCTTAACCATTGCGCTATCGAGACATTGTTAAGCCAGATACTATTAAAAATTTACCTACTGTTTCATTTAGGTGTGTGTCGCGAACAGCCTTGCTGCCTGTTCGTCCTCGAGCGGTTGTCTTATTCTGGACCCGCTCGACGGTCGGCAGTACTTCGAGACGGCAGCTTTTTCGTCGAATGCTTTATTAGGGGTACCGCTTGTCAGGAGGAACCGAGATGCTGCGTCTTCAAATGATACTTCTTTCCTCGTATCATCCGTCTCGATAGGCCTCTCTTGTTCGTTACCGACTGAGTAGGCCAAGGTCCAACCCCCCTTGTCTACTTCGTAATTGGGTTCTCGGGAACCCGGCGCACAGCGTCCACGCTGGACCGAGTCGGGAGTAGAAGCATACTCCACGTCTTCTATGTATTTAGACGATGATGGTTGATTTTCTTCCATGCTGCTTTGGTAGATCCTATCCCGTAATATCTGTGGTTCTCGGGGCGAAGTGATGTGGTGACCCGAACCGGTAGTGGAAGCGTCTGCGTTATCTTGGGCGATCACGGTTGGATTTTCTACCCTGCTTCCTAGTTTTACAAACTGGTAGTATATAATTAATTTATTGGTTGTTTTAACTGCGACGAACTTTATTTTCTTTACCCTACTAAAACGTCCCTTTACCTTTTTTTAGACTTATTCTTCCCTATCCTTTTACTATTGGTCTTCCTGTATTTTCTACTCCTAATTGGTATTCCTACTCCCGCCTGCAGAGACGAACTCGACCCAGGCGCTTAGCAAATACCTGCAGAGACGAACTCGACCCAGGCAATGCCGTTGTTAGCCTCCCGCCTGCAGAGACACACTCGACCCAGGCGCTTAGCAAATACCCGCAGAGACGAACTCGACCCGGGTATCGCCGTGGACTACCAGCCTCCCGCCTGCAGAGACACACTCGACCCAGGCGCTTAGCAAATACCCGCAGAGACGGACTCGACCCGAGTATTGCCGTGGACTACCAGCCTCCTCGCCTGTAGAGACACACTCGACCCAGGCGCTTAGCGAATACCCGCAGAGACGAACTCGACCCGAGTATTGCCGTGGACTACCAGCCTCCTCGCCTGTAGAGACACACTCGACCCAGGCGCTTAGCAAATACCCGCAGAGACGAACTCGACCCGAGTATTGCCGTGGACTACCAGTCTCCTCGCCTGTAGAGACACACTCGACCCAGGCGCTTAGCAAATACCCGCAGAGACGAACTCGACCCGAGTATTGCCGTGGACTACCAGCCTCCTCGCCTGTAGAGACACACTCGACCCAGGCGCTTAGCGAATACCCGCAGAGACGAACTCGACCCTGGGTATCGCCGTGGACTACTAGCCTCTTACCTGGGCCTACCCAGGGGGACACTGGACTCTCTCGCCTCCAAATTAGCCTTCACGGCTTGGGTAACTAGTCAACCTGAGGGGCCCCCTTACCTATCCCGTAGGGAGTCAGTAAGGGGAAGGATCATTGAGACTCGATCCTTTATGAGAACTACACGTTGTACACCGTATAGACCCATCGGAGCCGCCCTCCTGGGAACCTACTCAGACGAACCGAGTAGGCCCCCGGCCCCACTTGTTTCTATTGTATCTAGCTTCTCCTTATATACACCGCTATCGATCGATGTCAAAAGCTTCTATCGAATCACAGCGCTTCTTCGCTTAGTTAATTTACGACGCAGCTGCGTCACTTTGGAAATACCCTACATCACTTATTATTTATAAATAACTGCTCTATAATATTAGCTTTCTATCTATAATATATATATTTCCTAATATAATAATTGTGAACAAGGCGTGTTCATTACAGTGTGTAAATAACGTTGATCTTGATCTCTTTTGTTCTGATCTTGAAAATTCGACTTTGATCAAGTCTCCTGCTAATGATCTTGATGAATTAGTAAAACAGTATAACACTACTCTTTCATCTCTACTTGATAAGCATGCACCTCTAACTACCATGAAGTTTAAGAAATCTAACCCTTGGTATACTTCTGGTCTGAGAAAGCTAAAGGCTGCATGCTGTAGAGCTAAAAGAAAGTGGCGTCATACCCATTCAGATTTTTGGAAAACTCTTTCTAATTTGCAACACAAGATTTATCGTACTGCTATTGCTAATGCTAAGAAAGAGTACTACTCCTCTTTGGTCAGTAAGGCTGTGAAAGTAAAAAGTTTATGGAAAACCGCTAATGATCTTTTACATAGATCTATTTCTCCTTCTCTTCCTTCTACTCCTGTGGAGTCACTCCTGAACAATTTTCCAAATACTTTACAGATAAGATAAGCAATCTTAGAGAATCTATCACTCCAGCTCCTAACTCTACTCCTCATACTCCAGTAGAGAATCATTCCAAAGATGAGCTTTCTAATTTCACTCCAGTTACAATTGATGAGATTACTAAATTAGTTTTAGACTCTCCAGCTAACATTGTGACTTGGATCCTATCCCAACCCCTCTTTTAAAGAAGTATATTCACATACTTGCTGCAGTATTAACTTTGATTCTTAACCTCTCTCTCTCTCTACTGGCAAATTTCCTCGCGCTTTTAAGCGTGCAGTTATTACTCCATTGCTTAAATAGCCCACACTGGATAAGGAATTTTTGTCGAATTACAGGTCTATATCTAATCTGTCATACATATCTAGGCTCACTGAAGGAATTGTTCTTCAGAGGCTTTCTACTCATCTCTCTTACTATGATCTATTTAATAAGCATCAAGCTGCTTATACTAAGCATCGTTCAACTGAAACGGTGCTTCTATCTGTGTGCAATTCTATTGTTAATGCCATGTGCACACAACGCTTAACTGGATTATGTATGCTTGATCTTTCGGCCGCTTTTGATACCAATGATCACAATATTCTTCTGGAACGTCTTTCTTCCTGGTTTGGTGTTCGTGGAATTGTTCTTGATTGGTTTTCCTCCTATCTGACGGATCGTTCTTTTAGTGTGAAAGTGATGGAGTACATCTCTTCGCCTTCTCACTTAAAGTATGGTGTGCCTTAAGGCTCCGTTCTTGGTCCTATCCTCTTTAATCTCTATACAACACCCTAAGCACTCTAATCTCTTCTCATTCTCTTGATCATGAACTATATGCTGATGACACTCAAATGTACACTTGTTTCACCCCTAACTCCTATTCTAATGCTGAAACCCTCCTGCAACAAAGTTTTCAGTCTATATCCTCTTGGATGTCTGCTAATTTCTTGGCACTTAATCCATCTAAGACTGAATTCTTGTTGGTCGGGACACCTCAACAGCTTCTGAAGCTGAATGGGAAAATTCTTTCGTTATCTTCGGGTATTAAAATATCACCTGTTTCTTCTGTGAGAAATCTCGGTGTTATCCTTGATTAACACCTAACCTTATACGAACACATAACTAAAGCTTCACAAGCATGCTTCCATATCCGTGATCTTCGTCGAATACGTCCATATTTGTCACGTGAGACAGCTGCTACAATTCGTGCTGCTCTTGTTCAATCGAAGTTGGACTACTGCAATTCCCTGTTTTTAAATCTCCCTGGCTGTGAGATTGATCGGTTGCAGTTTGTTCAGAATTCTCTTGCGCGAGCAATTTTTTGTAGTTCCAAGTACTCACATGTTACGCCTATTTGAAGTCTTTGCACTGGCTAAAGATTAAAGAGCGTATCATTTACAAAACAGCTTCGTTAACCTATAAGTCCATCACCATCCCTGGACAAACTTGTATGTCTCATTTGATTAAAGTGATGCAGCCTGCTATTACTCGGTCTTCTAAGTTAATTACTCTTGTGAGACCCAGCTTACCTGCACGCTCTAAGCTATCTAATCGTTCTTTCCAGCATGCTGCACCTCAGATCTGGAATTCTCTTCCATCCAATCTTCGGAAATCTTCATTCGAATCACATCAGCCTCTGCTTTCCTATGAGCAGTTCCATAAGCAGTTGAAGACCTATCTTTTCCATCTCTCTTTTCCATCCAGTGTCCATGAGCAGCGACCTGCGCCTAAACCATCTTTTCTTTAACTCCCTTTACTTTGGACTGAATTTCTGGATTTTGGAATTTGCACCGTTTTTGGACCTTCTTTTTTTTGCTCGCCGGCTTGATTTTGTCTCAATAGTGCTCGATGTTGTCATTGATGACTGTAGCACTCTAATTGTTGTTATTATTATTAATGGTCGATCCAGTGCCAGTCATCATCATGAGTTGGCAACTCAGTGAAATGTCTGGTTTCACTGGTAGGCAAGTCCGAGCAAAACAAAAACAAACAATTTTCTGAATTTAGTTTTTATGTCGTAATAATTTAACTGTATTTTTTAGCTATCAATGTTCATTGTGCAGAGCCCTTGATTTGTAGCGTTATTTGTAGCGTGGACAGTTGTTCAATTAGAAGTATCATGAGTTTCAAGCTATTTATGATTTGTAGCAAGTTTTGCAATTTCACTCAAATTTATTTTGTTATTTATTTCTGAAGCTAAAAAGGCAAAGCCATAGATTATAGAATAAGATCTCGTTAAAGAGTTAATATAGAATATATATATATATATATATATATATATATATATATATATATATATATATATATATGTATATATACATTCGTGTTGTTTGCAAGTCCTCAAGACTTCAATCTCTCACTTTCTCTACTTTTTTTTTCGCAGTCTTCACTGACTCCCTGTTAAAACAGGCATAAAATACAAAATAGCACTATTAGCTTTCAAAATTCTGCGTTTGAGAAAGCCTTCTTACTTGTCTGAAATACTTCTTCCCTATCGTCACTCACGTGCACTTCGTTCCACTGATGCCAATCTTCTCTCTGTTTCAAATATTCTCACATCACTGAGCAGACGTTCATTTTGTTATGCAACACCAACAATCTGGAACTCTTTACCTATTTATCTTCGCTCTTGTTCTTCTCTTTCAACTTTCTGTAGTAAGCTTATGACTTACCTTTTCCCACCGTAGACATAATCGATATACCCTGATCATTTTTGATCACCGGACTGGCTTTCGTTTAGTACCTTACTTCTCCCAGCACATTTCTTTTGCAGATTGGTTTGGGTTAATTGATCTATAGTGATATGTTCTGTGGGGACATCTCTGACATCATCATTGGATGAGGAAACGGATGTTAAACTTTTATTATTATTATAAATTATCAGCTTGTACTTATGAATTATGGTCACTTGTAAATTTTATTACTATAATCTATTTAAATTTTATGTGATACTAAACTAGTCTACATGTAGCATAGAGTATTAGATGGTGAAACTCGATAAAAGGAAAAGATTTACAATCTCTAGTTTAGTGTTTGTCTTATACTACAAAAGGTGTTGTCATTGATGGTCTGACTGGGCTTAAGACCTGTGAACATCTGCATATTAGACTCCTGCTCTCCCTTGTAACTGCTGTAATTTTGTAATATTAACCAGAAGTTTCTTCTTTTTGGCCGAGCTCAAGAAATCTGCATTATCTGCCATTTTAATTTGATTTAAATAATGTGTAATTCCTTTAAGCTTATCTTTTCCATTCTTCTCCATATCAACATTTTCAATGCTTCTAATCTCCCAACATATTATTTTCTTAATATCCATGTTTCATATCCATATAGTAGCATAGTCCATATCAAAGTTTTTACTATATTTTTACTGGTGATTATCTTTAGACTTTTTGTTAAGGGTTCTTTCCTGTTGTCAAGGACCTTTTTTGCAAAATTAGCAATTTAGCACAGCACTGGAGAAATGTAAATAACGGAATAGTAAAATACATATTTTAGAATATTTTAACTCTCTTAATTTGTTCTATTGCAGAACTGTAGTTGTGTCTTATTAAAAATTTGCGTTATTATTTACAGTCAAATTTATTACTGACAAGTGCATTTCATATTATTTGCTCATTTATTTGTAAATTAAAAGCTGCCACTATTTAAATATACTTAGCAGTAAGACCTTCAATAACTTATTTGCGGTTTTTTAAAACCATTTTACTAATGATCTATATTTATTTCACACTTAAGTAGATGAGATAGCACAACTAGAGTAGATGTTTTTATGCAATTATTTTTATTATTAAGTGACCTGTTTTAGTGTGATAAACATTTAGGCAGTTTTTAAATTAGCTCTGCGTAACCTGATATGATTTTAAGGTTTTGGTTTGGTTCAGTTGTTTCAAATAATGTCAATTTTAA
The DNA here is from genome assembly GCA_905160935.1 of Enchytraeus crypticus. NCBI lineage: Eukaryota > Metazoa > Annelida > Clitellata > Enchytraeida > Enchytraeidae > Enchytraeus > Enchytraeus crypticus. The sequence continues at coordinate 296,423 of CAJHZI010000518.1, read as the reverse complement.
AATCAGCACAATGGTTTACTAATAGATTGCCATTTTTTAAAATCTGTAACTGAATATTAAAGAAGTGATTATTAAAGTAAGCTGGAAGTGATTAAAAGAAGTCTGTTAGTTTAATATAATTGGATATGAATCTGTCTGTAGATATAAATGTAATGGATAAAGTAAATGAGACATCTACTACACTGGATGCAGGTAGTGTGCGTGGTACAACTGAGTGCAATAAACCGGAGCTATCTAATCACGCCGCGATGGCCTCCAACACTAACAGCGATGCAGGTTTGAAGGTGAATCGAGTCAACATTCAATCTGGTGGAAATCTTTCAGCAGATCATCCACATGATGATGGATGTGATGATAAAGTCTCATCGACTGCTGAAGTGGAAGCTGTTTGTCGTGACATCAGCAGTGCACATAGGATTGTATCTGGAGGTAACATCGCTGATTCACTAGTATCCACATCTTCAATGGACAATAGATATGAAAATAAGGAATTAGATGTAAATACTGCTAATAATCGTTGCAGTCCAGTGAATAACAGTCAATATTCTGATGTAAACCATGCTGACGAAGCATTTATGGATGAAGGTCATAATTTTCTTCGTTCTACAAGTCGTCCAGATACGCTTGGAGCTTTGAATTTTGTATCAAGTCAGAGTCAAACTTCGTCATCTAACTTGCCAACAGCTGCATTTTTCGACTGCTATCAACAAGCCACATCAGATGTTTTAGATGGAGATGTTGTGACTATAGATGGAGTGGAGAGTTTGGGTGCGAGGAACAGACTGCCACCCGGACTCAGAAGAAAGGAGAAGGCTATCAGACCTCTGCTAAATGAGAGGACAAGAGCTGCTGGTATGGATGAGGCAGAACTGCAGATGATGAACTCTGAAGATGAGTCTAGTAACGATGGGGTGAGGAATGTTAATGAGGCAGTGAGACATGATGGGGTGAGGCACGAAGGAGGGAGGCACGAAGGAGGGAGGCATGAAGGAGGGAGGCACACTGGAGCGAGGCACGAGGAAGATAGTAGCGATGAGTTTGATGAGAATGAGGAGCAGGAGGATTACAGAGGAGTGAGAGATCAGTGTGAGAGCACTGAGGCAGACCAGTATAAAATGAATCCCGAGGCGGATCAGTCGTCTGCGGGGGCTGAGTGGAACGATGCCGCTGTTGAGGATAATAATCCCGCTGATAACAGAGCAGATAGCAGATCAAACGAGTCAGCTCTTTCTTCTTCGTCTGAGGACGATGATCGTGAAGGAGATGGAAGTCAAGGCCTGGCGGAGGATGATCAGCAGCTTGTTGGGCGTGAGATGAGCAGGAATGCGGAAGCTGACGGTAGTGAGGAAGAAGATCATGTATCAAGAGTTGTAAGAGGAGTGCCATCGTCTGCGACAATGATGTCGTCAACTTCTGGCAGACATTCTCCGGCTGATGGAAGCGGCACAAGTTCTCGTGGTTCTGTTGCCAGAGCAGTAAATTTCACTGGTAATCAGAGCAGCAGAGCTACAGCGCCAATCAGTCGAGCGTCTGCTGCCGATCATGTGACTGGTGCCTTAGTTGGTATGGCTAGCGGTGGCATGAATCTTGTAGACAGATATCCAGAGCAGAGAATCTCTGTAGCCAGCGGAAGTGATGATGAGGCTTTCTTGAGCAAGCAACGGATTAGCAAGTCACCGCTAAAGCATCATCCTCACTCTGCGTTCACTAAACCTCTAGGAGTCGGGCGAACCCTCGGTGAGAATGGGCATGGCGGTGGCGTGGGTCAGGAATCTAACGGCATGGAGAGCAGTCTACAAGGTCTCGCTGTTCAGGATAGAACGAGGAATTCCGAGGCTGCCTGCAACTTTGTACCTATATCCAATGATGGGGAAAGCAAGCGATTATGTTACTTAGATCAGCGCGCAGTGCTAGAATCAGGAGGTGCTGAGAATTCCTGTAGAGCTAGAATCGCTGGACAGAATAAAATACATCATGGTGTCGTAAATTCTACTATGCAAAAATTTGAACTTCAACTGACTGACGAAATGTCTCAAATGAATCCAGTATTATTTAATGGTGAAGCTGATAGCTCAATTGATGACTCGGTAGAATCGTCTCCTCAAAATTTCTCATTCCCGGTGTTGCATAAAGGCTCCTCTGTGGGCAACAATAGAAATGTGAATCCACAGTGGAACCTGAATGATGGAAGAATGGCCACAAGTGATATGGGTGCATATAGCTTTAGCGATTCTGATGGTATTGTTAATAATCATTCGCACATGTTTGAAAACAACTCACATAAAGTAGATAATACCAAAGCAAGAAATGTTTTACAGCCTCCAAATACATGTCTGACAGCAGAATTTGATCAGAAGAAGAACAACAGATCAGATGGCAGTCGCTCTGATGGGAAGTCTGTAGTTGACAGAGACTTCAAGTCTAGCGTTTCCCTTCCGTTTTCTGCTTTTCATGTGCCTATATCAGATCATCAGTTGGAACAGGTTTGAATCTTTTACTAATAGAATTGAAACAAGTGATTAATTGAATTATTACTCTGTTTTTGGAGTATTTATCAATCAATCAATCAAGAAGGATTTAACATTCGGTTCCTCGCTATAAGGCGATGTCCAGGACGTCTCATGCAGAATCTATACAAACAGGCGCCAAAACACCACATGATGACGACTGAGTAATATTCAAAGACTACAAGAGAAAGTGAGATCAAAACAGTGCAAGTCAAAAATCCCTGAAAGAGGGTCAAAATTTAAACCTATGACAGAAAGAAATGGGTTTTTAGTATTTGCCCAGAAATTGGCATGAATGGCAGGAAAGTACTAAATAATTCAGTATATAAGTACTAATTAATACAGTTCTAAGTTATAAGATCGAAGATCTTGTGGCAGTGAGTTCCTTAATTAACGTCAGAGCAGAAAACATCGAGGAGCGTCTGCCAATTGCAGACATAATGTCTGGTACAGTTAGAAGGTTTTTACTATGTGCCTTTTCTGAAAGTTTTTAAAATCTGCATTTCTTACCTTATGTTACTTTTGTTTATGCATTCAAATTTAGCACTACTTTAACATAATGACCTCCATACTAGAAGATACACATCTTATTTTAGTTAAAACAAGATGAAAACACATGTGTTCATCAAGATTAGTTGATGGGTTGTTAGTAATTGATTTTCTCGCTCTCTCTCTCTCTTTCTCTTTCTCTCTCTCTCTCTCTCTCTCTCTGTCTCTGTCTCCTCTCTCTTTCTCTCTCTCTCTCTCTAGTGTACTCCAAAGTGTCACGTCCACAGAATTGTTACTAAAAGTGAAATTTTAACATTGAATCGATTAGTAAGTGACGTAAAGGGGTCATTCCATGTCAACTGGTCCAAATTTTGAAAATCTTCCCAGGTGACCGTCTCAGATTTTAACGATATTTTAACATTGTAAAGTAAAATATGTCTGTAGGCTAGATTTAAAATTTAAAATCAATCGGTTGACCGGTTGGGGAGTTATGGCGGCCATTTCGACCCCACCATAGATCCATTTTGGCGCGAAAAATGAAACGCGTGTTATTTTTTCTGTACTTTGAACAGCTATAATTTGGCTATTTATGGTCCTATCCATATGAAACTTCCCAACAATACTATATTTGATGCGTAGATTCAGAAAAAGCACTCAGAATTCAAGTGGCATGTATATCTTGGGTGCCACAGCAGCTCAAACTTGATGTTTTGCAAAAGTAGAAATTTTTGAAAAGCCAAATTTGAGTCCTGATAATTCTCAAAATTGACCAACCACATTATTGCAAGCCATTTAGTATAATAATATGGACATATCTCAATGACATAAAGCACTTGTCACGCTTAGAAGCAGCTTGGATTTAGAAAACCACTAGCTCAAACCTTAAAAAAATTCAAGCATCACCCAATTTTTGGACAACTTCAAGGCCATGGTTAGGCATGTAGGCAGTTGATCACAACCTTGAAACTGCTGCTATTTACAGGTCGGTATGTTTCTAACTTACTGTAAAAATATTTATTTCTCAACTGTATCAAAACATATAGCAATGGCCATGTAAACTAACCCATTGAAGGTCGTTTTTACACAAAAAATTAAAGTGCTTTTAATTTTTCGCTACTTTAAAGCGCTATATCTCGTCTGTTTGTAGTCCTATCTATATGAAACTAATGCAAAATACTATAAATATTGTTTAGATTCAGCATATGTACTCATAATTTATGTGGCATTTATATCTTACCAATTGCACCAGCTCAAGCTTTGTTTCCTTAAGTTTCGATAGGATTGAAATTTATGAAAGCTAACTTTGAAACTCAATCATTCTGAAAATTTATAAAGCAGATGCAAGAAATCCATTTAGTTTAATAATTTGGACATATCTAAATAATATAAAACACTTATGAACTTCAAAAAACTGCTAGGACTGAGCTCACCTTCAGCTCAAACTTAAAAAAAAATTACTGCATAAAAGTGTCACTATCATTCATGAGTATATTATTTATGAATAGAAATGCATTTATAAACATTTTAAATGTAGGTTATGAGTTTATATATACATGTGTATATATGTGTATATATATATATATATATATATATATATATATATATATATATATAATATATATATATATATATATATATATATATATATATATATGTATATATATATATATAGGGTAACTCCACGTCTACTGGTCCAATGGTCCCCAGGTGAATATCTCAGATTTACTTGAAATTTATACCATGTGAGGTAAAATATGTCTCTAGGCTAGGTTTAAAATTTTAATGAAATTGGTACACCGGTTTTGAAGTTATGACGATTTTAGTGACCCCACCGTTGGTCAAATTCTGTACGAAAATCAAAATGTGTCTAAAATTTTCTCAACTTTGAAGGGCACATCTCTGTTAGTTCTTATCCAATGTGCAAGAATCTTTGCCTGTATACTATATCTGTGGCATAGATGCAGAATATGAAGTCAAAATTCATGTCACACATATATCTTGGTTGCTATAGCGATCCAAACTTGACCAAAAATTAAGGTCACATTTTCAAAAAGTGTGACTTTGGGATGCTATAAATCTCATAATGTGTGCAATATCTATAGATTAAGTATATATTCTGATACTATGCATATAGCTATGTGAAATAAGACACTTAGCAGTTTTATAAAGTGATCAGAATTTTCACACCAGTACCTCAAAGTTGAAAGAAAATTTATCCGAACCCGATTTTCACCCAACTTCACCCACTGGACTACCAATTTTGACAGTTGCGTAGATCCTTAAAACTTATGCCATTTATAGCTTAGTATGTTAGCAACATCCTGTAAAAAGATTAGCTTCTCACCTCGTTTCTAAAGTATAGGTATGATCATGCATGCTAACCCTATTTTTCGCAAATTTTTTAAGATGTTGAAAATTTCATTAGTTGATGAAAACTGATGGTTTTGCCAGTGAATGAATGAAGCATTGGACCAGTTGACATGGAATGACCCAAAGGGACGATATATAAAGTGAAAAGGAGTGGACCATTCAGGGAACCCTAAGGGGCTCCATAAGGTAGAGAACAGGATGGTGATAGAGTGCTATCAATATTTACAGATTGGGTACGCTGTGAGAGGTATGAGGTTAGGAGGCCATGAGCCTTGTAAGAGATACCGAAGCAGGAATTGAGTCTAGAAAGGAGTGAACGAGAATGATCAACAAGGGTAGATTATGCTGTGCGCCTATGGCTAGAAAGAGATCCTTATGTATCATGGTTTGTGCAGTTTCAGTTGAGTATTTACGATAGACAGATTTAAAAGGTGAGCAGGATGAGGAAGAATCTAGATGAAGACAAAGACACATGTTTACAACTCTCTCAAGCAATTTGGTAATGAAGTTAAGATTAGAAATAGGCCAATAGCTTGAAAGTTAATTTTTAGATAAGGAAGCCTTTTTCAAAAGTGGCTTCTAAATAATAATAATAATAATAATATTTTTAATGCCCTGGGCTGTATAGAGCCCTGGGCTAAAAAATATGAGAAAAGAGTAAAATATTATTAATATATCTTTCTTTTAATTAAAAAAAAATCTTAAGATTTTATTTAATTAAAAAGATATATTAAGAATAATATAAGAGAAATGATAATAATAATAATAATAAAAGTGTAACTTCCGTTTCCTCATGCAAGGATGATGACAGCAACGTCCCTGCGTCTCATGTCACTACTAATAGGGGCACCCAAATGACTTAGTTGATGTTGTTGTTGTTATCAGCGTACACCCCCTCAACAGCGCAGACCTCCCTACCCGCTGCTCGACAACAGTCTTGAGATGAGTCCCATCTACGCGCCTTCATCACCGTTGTCTCCAATAAACTGTCGCTTCATTCAGTCATCTCTCAGTATATCTGATCCCACAACCAATCAGCTCTTATCACATCCATCAACTAGTGGGCTCATGTCAGATCCGTCAACCAATCGACAGACGTATAGGTCTGCCGAATGCTATGATACTGATGTTAATGTGAGGGGCAGTTATGCACGAAATGGTCATGATGGGACAGTAATGAAGGGTAGTACAGGTGGATATGGATCAAGTAATTCACAACACTTGTTGGATAGTAATCTGGTGAAAGGCGGCACTGCTGGTGTTCAGGTAAGAATTCTGTTGTCACCACGAGACAAGTAGGAGCAATTATATATTATATGTTTGGCTTAATTGTTTGTTGTCTGTTATTGTAAAACTTAATGGTACATCTTGGTGTTTTTTTTGTAAATAAGATGTAATTTAGAGTAACATCATTTAAAAATTTCATTGGTTTTTTCATCAGTTTCATCATTTTAAAGTTGATCCTCATAAATTCTGCACTATATAACCATAAACTATATTCTCTCGATGTGTTTAGTAGGATAACTGTATCATCTATCTTAGATTTCAATCATGGACTGGTTTTCTATGGTTTTCTCTCACAGTCTTTCTCCTCTATCTCTATAATTTGTTCTGCCAAATTGAATACCCTGCCCAAGGTACTTAGTGCTACTCATAGCCAGTTTTCATGCTGAAGTGGCCTGTAAGTTCTTCCCATTGCAAGGATTAGTACTTTGGTAAGCCTAATGTTTTTGTTTTTATTGATTGGGCAGTCACTATCATCAGACAGCAATCAGACGTCTAAAGAGTTCTCGGACCTGCAAGAACTGCGTTCTCGTCTTCACTCGCTACTAACGCTAACTGATCGCAGCTTGCCCAGTAAGTCTTTGTGAAAAATATATGGAAAAAAGATATATGGAAAAAGATTATTCGGCCGTGAGCGAAATTTAAGCGATAATAAAAAATTTAGTTCAGATGAAAATTCCAGGTATGTTGTATTGCTTAACTTTGATTCTATCATTTACATTGATGATAAAAAAGGTGATAAAGCTAAGGTTAACGTCAGTTTCCTCACTCGAAAGCGATGTCAGTGACAGGTGAGCCCAAAATTTGAACCTCGCACATACTGATCCGCGGTCGAGTGTCTTTCCGACTTCGCCACTGGCTCCAGCCGATGATAATAGTAATAATTAATAATTAATAATTAATAATAATAATAATGTTATTTCTTCACATTTTCTGTTAGTATTTTAAATTTACACAGAATCTAAGATCTGCTGGAACGAGAGCGAAGTGGCAGACAACTAATCCACAGTTTGAACTCCAAAGTCACTTATGAGCATATAAACTCAGAGTTAAGAAACTCTCAGTTCGAAAATTTTACTAAATTAAGCATTTCAGACTAAAGGAAATTTATTACTTTTACTTAGATAAATGTCAGGACGTCAGCAGACCATAGAATTGTATACCAATGTACAGTTTCTTATTCGATTTACTCTGCTTTTTAATTGAGCGTGTATCCAATATTTTCTGATAGTCACAAATATACACTAAACAAAATTCCACTAGTGATATCTTATAAAAGAATAAACTAACATTAAATATTGTTTTGTGTGTTTGTAGATAAGTCCAGCTATGATCAGACGAGTGATATGAATGAGTTGCTGTTACCCAGGTATACAGTGAATCTGCTGTCTAGTAGGCAGCAGGGTTTAGGTTCAATACTTGATCAGTCCAACGCAAGTGATCTCAGCAGGTTTGTGATGATGAAATATCATTTCATATTTTCGCTGCATTTGGTTATGGAATAACGTCTAAATCAAGACATTAGGCTGATATTCACCATGTTTTTTTAATTATATTTAATTTTCAAAGCTAAAAAACCTTGGATCACAAGTGAGATGCTTGACAAAATGGATGAAAGGAGGAAATGGAAAAGTATGGACACCAGTCATGGCCGAAGGAAATATAGAAGCTTACACAGTGAACTTAGAAGAATTACAGACAAAGCAAAGGATCATTGGTGGAGTGAAAAGTGTAATGATTTAGCAGAATATGATAGAAGAGAGAGGTCGGATCTATTATACCAGGAAGTCAGGATATTAACAAGAACCGATAGGAAAAGAAAGGAGATGCAAAGAACATTAGTATAATGGGTAAAGATGGGGAATTGAAGACAGAGCTGGAAAAAGTAAAAGAAAGATGGAGAGAATATGTAGAGGAATTGTATCATAAGGCTGGGAAACCAGTTCAAGAGATTTTAAAATAGAAGAAGAAAATATCATAGAAGACGATAAAAGAAGCACCGATTTAATGAAGGAGGAAATTTATTCTGCAATTAACAGTATGAAGAAAGGGAAGGCAGCCGGAATAGATGAAATCCCAGCAGAATTCTTGAAAATGTTGGAAGGAGAAACACTCAAAAAGTTAATGGAGGTATGTATGGAAGTTTACAATACAGGCATTTGGCCAGACGACTTTACCAAGTCAGTGATGATTCCAATTCCCGAAAATGCCAATGCTGTGGAGTGTTCAGATTACAGAACAATCAGCTTAATACCTCATGCATCGAAGATCTTATAAAAGATAGTAAATAATCGCATTCAATCGAAAGCAGAGATGATACTGAGCAAGACACAATTTGGTTTTAGGAAAGGATGCGGCACAAGAGAAGCAATAGGAGTAATGCGGGTTCTTTGCGAAAGAAGCTTAGAATATGGAAATGACGTTTTTGTATGCTTTGTAGACTTCGAGAAGGCCTTTGACAGGATTGATTGGATAACGATGATGAATATCTTAAAAAGAATAGGAATTGACTGGAGAGATAGAAGACTAATTTTGAACTTGTACATGAATCAAAGAGCAGTAATCAAAATCCAACGAGAATACTCAGAAGAAGGTGAAATAGGACTTGGCGTAAGACAAGGTTGTAGCATTTCGCCGCTGCTGTTTGACATTTACGCTGAGGCAATGATGGAGGAAGCCATGGAAGACTTGGAAGAAGGAATAAAAGTAGGAGGGAATATGTTACAAGATGTACGATTTGTAGATGACCAAGGAATGGTAGCAGGCAGCGAGATTGGATTGCAGAAGATAATGGATAAGCTGAATGATACGGCCCTAAGACATGGCATGAAGATTAATATAAAAAAGACCAAGGTTATGAGAGTGTCCAATAATAAAGGTGAAGTTTATATCACAATAAATGGTACGAAATTGGAACAGGTAAAGAGTTTCAAATATTTGGGTCATACTATAACCGATGATGGGAAATGTGAGATGGAAATATGCAGTAGGATTGCACAAGCAAAAGCGGCCTTTGGTAGTAGAAAAGAACTATTAACAAAAAGTCTAAAGAAAGACACAAAGATAAAGATAGTGAAAACTTTGGTTTGGACCACGCTATTGTATGGATGTGAAACATGGACCTTAAGGAAGGAAGATATTAGGAAACTGGAGGCATTGGAAATGTGGATTTGGAGAAGAATGGAGAGGATTAGCTGGACTCAAAAGGTTACAAATGAGGAAGTCCTGGAGAGAGTTGGCACAGATAGACAGTTGATAAATGTATTAAGAAATAGGAAGAAGAGATGGATAGGACACATTCTAAGGGGGAAAGGTCTATTAAAGGAGGTCATAGAAGGTAAAGTGGAAGGAAAAAGAGGCAGGGGCTGGCCGAGATTAGGTATGTTAGATGACTTAAAGACCCACTCATATGTGGAAATGAAGAGGAAGGCGGAAGACAGAGAAGAGTTGAGGCGTTATGTACCATGGACCTGCCAGTAGGCAGTGCACTAAGAGAGAGAGAGAGAATTTTTAATGTGTAATATGTTGTCAAAAAAATCTTATTCTTAAATTAACATTCTTCATTCATAGTAGAGAATGATAATTTTAAGATGAATGTTGCCAATACTATTGATTCATCATCATCGTCATCATCATCATCTTCCCTAAAATCCCAATTTTACTAGGGTTAGGATACGAAACGACTTTCTCCACTCCTCTCTGTTCTATACAATATCATCACTCAATCCCCTATAATCTCTAATATTCATGTGAAAAAATTTTGTAGCAATTTATGGAGCCTAGGCGCTCCCCAACCGAATGCCCTTTCTTTACGCTGCTACTATGACATATTATTATAATATATAATTATTTCTGTATTGCTTATTTCGTAATTCCTTGCTTTTATTTGACTAACTATTGATTTTAATAATTACTAATTTAGTCTAGAGGAATTCTATAGGATTTGTTGATTTTTCAAAAGTAGTAGCATAAATGGAGTTATAATCTTATCCTAGTATATCCTGTAGTATAAGAGAGAAAAAAATCATGATCATTTATTTGTAACTGAATCAAACTATACCCAAAGCGCGTACAACGAGACAGAACACAAATAAAACGGCCGTCAGAAAAGCACAATTGAGCTCTATCTAGCTGACTACTGGAAACACGTAAACACAATAACATAGGATCGTAGAAAAATTGGAGATAATAAACATTAATAGCGAAATTAGCATTAAACTGTAGAGAGAAAAACATTTCCGACTAGCTAGAGCAGGAACTAAAGATTTGTAAAACTGAAACTGCATTTAAATTAAAATCGGTCAATAAATGTGTCTGTTAGTCACAATATAATGTGATTAGATTTGAGCGGACTGAGAGACTCATGGACTGCACTAGTCTTTTAATTGTCTGCTGGATCGTGACAATTTTAATTGTAGATGGATCGTGATATGTTGTGTTTATTTATTTTTATTATTATTTTAGTATCGTTTATTTGTTCATCACAGCACAGACTATACAAACAATAGGAACGTGCATATAGTTAGATAAACAAATAACAATACGAAAGGGGATACCATAAAAGAGCCATAGCTCTGTTCGGTAATACCATAATTTGCAGTCTACTTAAGTCTGAAACACAAAATTTCTATTACATTACTAATTACAGTAAAACCGTTGGTAGCCATACAATTGAACATTATCAAATTAGGAAATGACCAGACTCTGGCAAGTGAAACTCAAAATACATTTTAAAAAATCATCTCTAAATTATTGGCGGGAGCCAGTGGCGAAGTCGGTAAGATACTCGACCGCGGATCAGTTGATGAGAGTTCAAATCCTGGGCTCGCCCGTCACTGACATCGCTTTCTAGTGAGGAAACTGACGTTAACCTTAGCTTTACCAGCTTTTTTTATTACAAATTAAATAAGTAAACTAAGATCATATCTCCAAATAGCAAAAAACTAACTATTTAAACTAAACTTTAGAGTGCAAAGAAAAATAATAAGACAAGAAAAGGAAAATACAATGAAACAAATGTAGTGTCTAATTAACTAGTACAAGCGTTCAAGGAGAGCTTGACTAGTATAAATACATAAAGGCTTAATTAATATTGATTAAATATTAAACTAAAAAAATTATTTCTTAAAATTAGAAATAGACGTAGCATTTTTTATAACATCTGGCAAATTATTTCACAGTTTTGGACCATGTACAGATAAGCATTTAGCTCGTACATTTGTATGTGAGGAGGGAACAATGAATTCATTAACATTTCTCATGTAATAATTATTATTCTCTACAGAAGTGCTAGATATTACAAATTCGTTCCAAGTTAATGGTAGGTAATTATGTTTACATTTTAACATAAATAACACTGTGTTATAGTCATTTATATCAGACAATTTCAAAATGGCAAGGTCCTTGAATATTGGAGACGTATGTGATAAATAATTACAATTATTAATAATTCTAACTGCACGTTTTTGTAGGACAAATAATTATTTTAGAGTAGAAATGGATGCACAACCCACAACAACGCTTCCCTCAGTCCAGTTTAACTGGACTGAGGAACGCTTTGTCGCAATCAACTAGATATGTTGTGTTTAGTTTAACTGGACTGAGGGAAGCGTTGTCTCTATCATGTAGGTATGTTGTGTTTAGTTTAACTGGACTGAGGGAAGCGTTGTCTCTATCATGTAGGTATGTTGTGTTTAGTTTAACTGGACTGAGGCAAGCGTTGCCGCTATCATCTAGATATGTTGTGTTTAGTTTAACTGAACTGAGGGACGCGTTGTCTCTATCATCTAGGTATGTTGTGTTTAGTTTCACTGGACTGAGGGAAGCGTTGCCGCTATCATCTAGATATGTTGTGTTTAGTTTAACTGGACTGAGGGAAGCGTTGCCTCTATTTATTTAGATCACCAAAAAGGGTCATTCAACCCTGTACAGTTCACAAGCAATGCAAACAAACAAGTAAATGCAATAAGTGAGCACAATTTAAATGTGAACCATGGTGAACTTACAACGAAAATATAAAGTAGAAATTAAAGAATTGAAATAAAGAAATTCAAAATAAAGAAAATTAATGATAATAGGTAGGTATAAGTATACATTTAAGATCAGTATCATTAATAACTATTTAATAAGTACTGACGAAGATTAATAGTGAAACAGTTAACGGAACGAGATGATCGTAAATTAGGTGGAAGGGATAGCCAGTATCTAGGGCCTTGTACAGCGATATACTTTTCGCGACAGAAGGTTCTGAACGATGGTATAGTAAATTCCGAAAATTGTCGAAATTTATAAACAGAATTTACAACATTATTTAATAGCAACGAATAGTTGTAACATAGAGGCATATCATTATGAATAAGTTTATACAGAAATACGCAACAGCATTGTTTATGAATATCACTTAACTTTAAAATTTTAAGTTCTTTAAATATATTGTTCGTATGACTACGAAACTCTGCATGTTGAATTATTCTAATTGCCCGTTTTTGGAGTACTATCAATTCGTTGAGCAAGGTTTTAGAAGCGTTCCCCCAAACAATATTACAATGAATTAGATGCGGATATATTAGACTGTAGTATAAATTTAACATACAATGTTTAGATAACTTAGTTTTAACCCATCTATCGTCTAGATATGTTGTGTTTAGTTTAACTGGACTGAGGGACGCGTTGCCTCTATCGTCTAGATATGTTGTGTTTAGTTTAACTGGACTGAGGGAAGCGTTGCCGCTATCATCTAGATATGTTGTGTTTAGTTTAACTGGACTGAGGGAAGCGTTGCCTCTATCGTCTAGATATGTTGTTTTTAGTTTAACTGGACTGAGGAACGCGCTGTCGCAATCATCTAGATATGTTGTGTTTAGTTTAACTGGACTGAGGGAAGCGTTGCCGCTATCATCTAGATATGTTGTGTATAGTTTAACTGGACTGAGGGAAGCGTTGCCTCTATCGTCTAGATATGTTGTGTTTAGTTTAACTGGACTGAGGGAAGCGTTGCCGCTATCATCTAGATATGTTGTGTTTAGTTTAACTGGACTGAGGGAAGCGTTGCCTCTATCGTCTAGATATGTTGTCGGAGGAGTGAGTCAAGCCCGGCCGGATGTTTCTTCTCTTCTGGTGGAGAATCAGTCGCTGTCTGAATCTCTAGAGCGAGAACAGTTTAAGAGAAAACACTGCGAGAAACAAATTCAACAACTGCAGAATGCGGTAGGATAATTCTTCAATATTAATTCCTCAATTGGAAAAACTATAGAAATGAAATTGTATAAGATAAATGCTACCTTAGATATAGTAGGTCTGGTGGTATATTCTCTGTGATGTTGTCGATTTCATCGATAGCTTAATGGGTCTGAGGATGGATTGAAGGTAAGATTGTGTACCTTTAACCTGCCATTTTGCAGAACGTTTGAGATTAAAGAGAGAGAGAGGTTTATGATTATCTTACTGATTTATTGAAGTATGGTTTATCATCTTATCCCGTGTTGTGTCCGCGTTGTTTGAAAAATAGACCAACCGGCGACTGCACGTGTCGTAGAAGGCAACTAAAGCACTAAGATCCAAACCAACGTCAGAATGCAAAAGGCATTCGGTTGGTGAGCGCCTAGGCTCCAGAAATTACTACAAAATTTTCTAAAACAAATGGAAGACACTTCGATATGGTATGGGAGAAAGAGGAATGGAGAAGGTCAATTCTTATCCCGACCTTAGTTAAGCTGGGAATAAAGTGAGGAAAAAGAAGATGAAGATGGTTTAACATCTTGCAGCAGGCCACTGCAAAAGGATCAACAGTTAGCAATACTTCTTCTAAGCCAGTGACGCGAGAGTAATCTGATGAGTCACCGGTCACGTGACATGTATGCTAATAAGTCATCCTGTCACGTGATGTGTATGCTGATGCGTTTCACACCGTCACGTGATATGTATGCTAATGAGTCACCCCGTCACGTGATATGTATGCTGATGAGTCACCCCGTCACGTGATATGTATACTGACAAGTCACTTCGTTACGTGATATGTATGCTGATGAGTCCATTCGTCACGTGATATGTATGTTGATGAGTCATCCTGTCACGTGATATGTATGCTGATGAGTCATCCATCACGTGATATGTATGCTGATGACAAGCTATTCAAAGAAGGAACGATTTCAAACTATTAGCGCATGCGCACAAGAATTGTAATAAGAATTTTTTATATGGTATTACGACTTTCTAGTATGATATGTTGACATCCTGTGTTCAACTTTGTTCAAAAAGAAAATCAGTTTATTAATGCAGTTTTTTTTGTAACGGAACTATTTGGCACTAGTCCATAGCAGTTAGTATTCTTTTAACTGTTGTGCCCATTGCCTGCTTGTGTTTAAATAACCTTCTGTAATATGCGTCTATTTATGCTCTGTATTGGTAGGTGTTGGAATTACAACAGAACTTAGCGGTTTCTGTGTCGACTGATCGTAAAAAGGACATCATGCTCGAGCAGTTTGACAGGGTACGTAGAAAACAAATAAAATTGTTAAATTTAACCAATTAAAATTATGTGCTCATAAGGTTTTATTTCTTAACATTCTGTGTGCCTCGCTATAATTTTTCTCCCACCATTCCCTGTCGTTCACTATTTTTCATTTGCTCTTTATTCTCTCTGCCTTGGTATGTGCCTCAGTGTTTTGATATGTTTCTCTGGGTTTAAGTCTCAGACTTTTAGAGTTTTGATTTCACAATCATTGAGTAAATAGAGAAATGCAGGGTTTCGATGGTTAGGATTGTTTCTGATTGGCTGGTGATGATGGTGGTTTTGAATAAAGAATATCTTACAACTTTTTACTACTCGTTCTATCCCTTGTGGCTCCATTTATTTTCTTTCTGTAGATACAATATTGTTATAGTTATAAGACATATATATCATATATATATATATATATATATATATATATATATATATATATATATATATATATATATATCCTCCTTCATTATGGCAACAAGACCTGTAGCTCGTGAGTTATGGATGCTGGACTTTTTTGGTGTAATCAGTTACAGTTATCAATTGATAAAGCTGAAGTTAAACTAGCAGTAGTGATTAACTGCTTGACTGATTGATAACAGGCGCTAGTGAAGATAGTGGATGGATGGAACGACAAAGACTCTGAGAGGAGACAGGTGATAACTCGACTGAACGATGAGAACACGTCACTGAGAAGAGCTCTCGATATGCAGAATCAGGTCTGTACGAAAATCTCTCTCACTCTCTTCAGTGCACTGCCAAGTGGCAGGTTCAAGGTACATATTCATACTCAAAGTCTGCTTTCTCGCTCCATAAGAGCACTCCTTAGAACAAAAAGTTAATCCATTCACAAAGTCTGTCTTTTCCATACCTTATGTAGCCTGTAGCTTGGGAAAAGTATGGCTTCTGAGGTAGTTTCCCGTTGCCTTCCTCAGTTAGATGGATTAATTACCTTTATTTCTTGTTTTATTTTATGATCCTCATTATATAAATAGCATATTACATTTTCAGATGAGAGAGAGCAAGGAAGTCGTAACCCTAAACAATTCTTAAAGTCACTTAACAATACATAATATTTACATCATCATTTTCTTCCCTTAAATCCCAGTTTAACTAAGATCGGGATTAGAAAATATTTACAATCACACTGATAGCTATAGTTTATACTGTGATGTTCTATTCAAATCATTTGCAGAGTTAAAAAGTTAGCTAGGAAACCCATGAAAGTAAGCTAAACCCATGTCTATGACTACAAGTCTTCACCACAATTAGAAACTTTTGTTCAGGTTACGTGAGGACGTGAAACACTATGAAGCCCCGAGCTAAGCCAATCAGTAACGTGTTGTTTCATTACCTGTTGCATCATCTTCATCATCCTCCCTGAAATCCCAGTTTAACAAAGGTCGCGATACGAATAGACTTTCTTTAAGTTTATACATCCGTTTAAATTTTTGAAGCAATTTCTGGAGCCTAGGCGCTCACCAACCGAATGCCTTTTCTGACGTTGGTTTGGATCTAGTTTTTATGTCGCCTTCTACGACACATGCATATTTACAGGATAATATTTTAGTTGGTCTATTCTTCAAGCAATCTGGACACAACATGGGGAAAACATGTTGCAAATGCAGAAAACCAATCAAAGGACTAGCCATTAAATGAAAAAAAGCTTAAACCTGGGATCAATTTAAGAATTTTTTTTGAGTGAAGTATACTTGTTTGCCACATGTCAGACTGCATATAAATAATTTCGGGGTTTAAATTCTGTGCCACCTCACTAACACACTTTTGAGACTTGTAACTGAGTGAGACTTGAAACTGACATTAAACTTGGCTTAGCCATTTTAACCTACTTATCATTAAAAAGATTTCAAATGTTTAATGCATTGTAACAATTAAATTGAAGAGGTGTGACCTTGACTATTCCTGCTGTTGTCGCTACTTCACGTTAACGAAACGATGTTTGATTATTTTTAAAATGCTGGAATATTTTAATGATCGCTTAATCTATTGATTGATCTATTGATTGATCGATGGATCTATTGATCGATCGATTGATATATTGATTGATCTATTGATCTATTGATTGATCTATTGATTGATCTATTGATCTATTGATTGATCTATTGACTGATCGATTGATCTATTGATTGATCTGTTGATTGATCTATTGATTGATCTATTGACTGATCGATTGATCTATTGATTGATCGATTTATCTATTGATTGAGCTGTTGATTGATCGAGTAGATAGTGTCAAGGATAGAGCATCAGCTGAAGGCAATGTCGGAGCACGTGGAGCAGGAGCACGGTCGTATGGAGCAGGTGTGCGTGGAGAAGGATGGACGGATCGAGGCGCTGTTGAGTGACTGCGCTGAGATGAGAGCGAGCTTGGAGAGTGAGCGACAGCAGTGGAGGCGCAGACTGGAGAGCGAGAGAGAGAAAGCGAGCGAGGAGATTGCCAGGACTCAGGCGGAGATGAGCAGGATTGCCAAACAGCTCCGAGAGGTTTGTACCTAAGTACTCTCTCTCTCTCTCTTTCTCTCTCTCTCTCTCTCTCTCTCAGTGCACTGCCTACTGGCAGATCCATGGTATATAACGCCTCCACTCTTCTCTGTCTTCCTTTTTTCTTTTTATGTCTACATATGACTGGAACTTTAAATCCTCTAGCAATAGGCTACTCATTCTGGTTGTTATCTACCATTTTGGGGGGATTCTGCTTATGACGAGTTGGGCCCCCTATGCCTTCCTCAGCTTTGACTAATATTTACTGGGCAGGGGCGTCATTCTCTGAGAAAACTATCCTACTTACCCTAAACTATCTTGCAAACTATCCTGTATGGTCTGAGTACTAGCATTGGATAAGTTCAGTTTTTTAGGGCTTTAGGTGTGAAAATCTAAATAATATTCATGGATATTGATCAAATGATGATGTACACTAATAACTGTCATAGAAGTTACGTCCATATTTCAAACAGTATGGCTTATAATATCGAACAATTAAAATTTTATCTCTTATGTATATTAACTGTTTGGATATATGTTTATCTTAACATATTATTTCTGAACTATAACTAACTTTCTGTTGTCAGATTGAAATGAAATATATATATATATATATGTATATATATATATATATATATATATATATATATATATATATATATATATATATATATATATGCATATATATATATGCATACACATATATATATATATAATTATATATATATATATATAATTATATATATATATATACTTATATATATATATATAATTGAAATAATACTTTGTGTTGTTCATTCACTTAGCTACGTCTTCAATTTTGTCATCATGGATGAATGGATGATGGATGAAGACAGCTGTTTTTTTCTCTTTTTCTGTGCTGCTTTATTGCCATTGAGATCATTAAATTTCGTTTTCTTTTGTATTGATTTACCTTCATTTATTGTTTAGAAATTTTTGCCTTGGAACTGCCACTTGGCAGAATACACGAGAAAGAGAGAGAAATTGTGTGTGTGTGAGAGAGAGAGAGAGAGAAAGAGATAGAGAGAGAGAGAGAGAGAGAGAGAGGGAGGGACTTGCTCACATTTTAGCGAAAAAAATTAAATAAATTTTTAATTCAGATCATTGCCCAGCTGAAATTTAAATTAAATATCAAGACTCCCAGGTTAGTCAATTGTTGAAAATATGCTACTCGCGTGTTAATGCTATGATGCATTTAGGTGTTTACGTGCTCTCACTCCTAACATGGCTTCTGTTATATATTATTAGTGTAGACTAGAGATGGGAATTTATGAATTTCCAGAGTTCGGGTTCGGTTAGCAGTTGACAATTTGAGAGTTCGGTTCGGTTCGTTGAAAATGAAAGTTCGGTTCGGTTCTAACAAGGGTTCGGTTCGGGTTCGGCTTGCTTTCCAACTCGCAAGAGTTCGATTCGAGTTCGAAATGGTTTGGATTGGATAATGTTGCAATTGTTTAACTTTACTTATAAAAATCATGGTTATGACAAACATGTTTAAAATGGTTGATGGTAAATATGCTTAAAAATTCATTAAGTCATAATAGCTGTCACATTTTTTCACCTGGGTAAAAATATGACAATGAAAAAAGGAGAGAAGTGGTATTTATTCCTGTACATTTCCTAAAATATTGTAAGTTGACCAACAAATGTTCATAATATAGATATTTAGCTTTATTATTGTATCTGAAATATTCTCCTTGATTATAACGAGCAAATAGAATGCTTCATCAATTTTTAAATTTTTTTGTCACTATAGGCCTATATATTAGATACGTTTATAATTAAGTGGAAATGTCTTGGCTAAAATTTGATCCAATATTTGAGAGACTAAGTGCAATTTAGTAACATAAAAATGTCAAATAAAGATGATTTGATAAACACGTGTACTTCCATAGAAAAATGAGCACAATATATACCGTTTGCTATCAACTAAACCAGTAATAAAAATCATAATTGACCTTAGGGTTTCAAATTTGAAACTCTCAGATCAATTATGAAGTTACGAAAATTGTTAGGAAATTATTGCATTGCTATGGTGCAAAATTATTTACTCCAGATAGTCTCAACACATATAGAATGTCATATATAATTATTTGTAAATCTGGCTGCAAAAATATTAAAGTAGCACACTAAAATTAGAAAAAATTTATAATTTGAATTTAACAAGAACAAATCCACTTAGATTGAGTCAAGCATTTTCATATTTTTATGGAATACTCTCATCACTTTTGTCTCTTTGATGTTAATCTTCATTCCATATTTCAATGGCGTATCATTAAGACTATCCATTACCTTGTGTAGGCATGTCTCGCTTCCCGCTACCATTCCTTTGCACCGCTACCATTTTAAAATTTGTGTCGGAACGAGCCATACCTGAATATATGCTGTTAGATACTGTAAGACATGTAAATGCAAAAACTAATATATATTTGTATTGTTCTTACTGTGTTTATTTAATGCCAGGCTATTGAAGAAGAAAGGAACTACAAGAATTTGGTTCAGTTCGGTTTGGACAAAGTCTGGGTTCGGGTTCTGTTCCGGTTCGTCCAGAGTCTGGGTTTGGTTCGGTTCGGCTAGAGTCTGGGTTCAGGTTCAGTTCGGGTTCGGTCAGAGTCTGGGTTCGAGTTCGGTTCTGTTCAGTCAAAATTCTAGATTTTAAGGTTCGGTTCGGGTTCGGTTCGATTCCCATCTCTGGTATAGATATTAGCTTCAGGTACTTGATGATGTCTTGGGCGATGGTGGCTCCTTATCACTAGTGTGTTATGTGAATGATAGGAACAGAAGATTTGGAGTAACAAGGAGGTTGAGTTGACGTGTAGAGCTGAGGAACAGGCTAAGAATTATCAATATACTTTGGATATGGAAAGGGTTGGTTGACTTTTTGGTTGTTATTTTTAGGATTTGTATAATTAACGTAAAAAATTGGACGCCACTGTTAATTTCACTATTTAAAAAATAAGTTTATTTTATAAAATTCTCAGCAGAAAATCAATTTGGTTCTTACAATTTCTTTTATTATGGCAGCTGAAATAGAAATAGTTGTCATGAAGTGATACATAGATATTTATTATCTGTTTAGTTTTAGTATAAACAATCGATGTATGTATTTCGTGAGCTGATGAACTCCCGTGCTGACGTTGCCATGGAAAACTACCTCAGAAGCTGAATTTTTCTGGGTAATGGCTCTAAATTTGGAATAGATTGTGTCATTGATATGATTAGTTTACTGGGATTCAGGGGAAGATGATGATGATGATGATGAGTAGCTTATTGGTGTAAAAAGTGCTTATTTATGAGAACAATAACAAACTCAAAAGATAAGTATGGCTAAAATTTGGAGTGTGTTAAATTTGGATTGGCCTATTGCATTTGTTTATTGCCTCAGCTAATCTTTTTAACTATATGGACCAATTTTTTCACAAAAATACAAAATTTGCGTATTTATAACATATATTTTATTATACTTATATTTTATTATACTTACACTGGATGTGAAAAATATATTTTTATTTTTATACAAGAGAATTCCTGTTTCAATTTAGCACTCAGTTCTAGCATAATAATTACAAATTTCAATCAGATCATTGTAATCTATTTTTGCAACTTCCCACTATTTGCTCACTGTTGTTGTTGTGTCTGTGATGATCAGAAGAAGCAGGAGAAGTTGAGCGGCAGACTGGAAGAGCTTCAGGTACAGCTGAGATCTAGTCAGAATGAAGTGAGGCAGCTGCAGGCCGAGCTCAGCACCGTCAACAGGGAGAAAGTTCGTTGAACTCTTGTCTGTAGCTTAGTGTAGCGACTCTTTTAAACTGCTCATTTGTTCGTTGAACGGTTCCTCTTTTCAGTACTGATGTGTTTAACGACTCATCTGTGAGAGCGGCTTATCGACTCCCTCGCTTATACTGGCATTTACTAACTTTTCCTTGATCAGTTGATAGTTTATGCCTCTGTTGTTGGTAAACTATTGTTCTGAATTTGTTGGTATTCACTAAGAAATGTTGCGTGGTTGTTAGCTACAAGGTCAACCACCAAAATTATGTCGGTCAGCCAATCACAGCTCTGTCCTTTAGGCTGATCGACCAATCAGCTTGCTTCATAAACAAAGTCAGAATATTATTTCGTAATCAGCGATATAGCATGTCAACTGTTTAAACGCCCGAAAACAGGCGCACAGAGCTTTGCATTACTTTGCAAGTCGATTCAAGCTTGCAGAATATCAAATTGTGACGAATCAGTAGTTTACGTAACTTTTGATGTTTAAACACTTGATTATCTCACTAGTAACTACGGCCATGAGTGTGGAGACTCTTTTAAAATGCTCACTTGTTCGTTGAACGGTTTCTCTTGTCAGTAGTGATGTGCTTAACGACTCATCTGTGAGAGCGGCTTATAAACGACTTGCTTAGCTTAGTGTAGCGACTCTTTTAAACTGCTTACTTGTTCGTTAAAAGGTTCTTCTTATTAGTAGTGATGTGCTTAAAGACTCATCTGTGAGAGCAGCGTTAAAACGACTCGCTCAGCTTAATGTAGCGACTCTTTTAACTGTTCACTTGGTCGTTGAACAGTTTTCTTGTTAGTAGTAATGTGCTCAACGACTCATCTCTGGGGGTAGCTTATAAACGACTCGCTGAACTCAATGTAGCGCCTCTTAAACAGCTCACATGTTCGTTGAAAGGTTTTTCTTGTTAGTAGTGATGTGTTTAACGACTTATCTATGAGAGCGGCTTTTAAACGACTTTCTCAGCTCTGTGTTGCGACCCTTTTAAACTGCTCATTTGCTCACTTGTTCAATGAACCGTTTTTCTTGTTAGTATCTTTTTGACTTCTTTCGGCTGATCTTTGGTGCGGATGATCTAATTAATGATTAGTATAATGCTTAGCATGATCAGTAGTGCACCCTGTCAGCAGTGCTAGAATCCTATAATGATATCTGCACTGTGCAGATATCTAATACTGTATATAACAGTGTGCTGTTAATAAATAATTGTGCTACTGGCATATCACTCTAGCAGATATGGAACATTGATTTACAAAATTCTGACAATTTAGTAAAGTTATTTTAACATATTTAGCTGAACTTGCTGTAATTTGGTGAATTGTAAATGCTGTGTTCTTGAGTACAGCTATCTATAGGAAAGTATATACTGTATTGATCACGTGTTGGAGAGTTTGAATGTGAAGATTATCAGTACTGTGTTGATCATGTGTAGGAGAGTTTGAATGTGGAGATTATCAGTACTGTGTTGATCACGTGTAGGAGAGTTTGCATGTAGAGATTAACTGTATTGATCATGTGTAGGAGAGTTTGAAGGTGGAGATGGGACTGGCAGAAGCAAGACTTGAGAGCAGTAAGAGAATGCTGGAGTCTGATCTCATCGCTGACTCACAACGTGTTGTAAGTTGTTGTCCTGCTTTTTTCTGACAACCATTGCAGGTAGTTGATTGTACTTCTCACAATAAGGCGCACAAGGAAGAGTTTGATACCCCATAAGTTGTTGACTGCCTGTTGAATTCCTTACTAATGTTCTAAAATTAATTTCTTGAAGGTTTCTGTCTAGCGCTGGTTTTAAACAATTTTATGACATAGCTAGAAGAACTCTTGCCTGTAAGTATTGCTCTCAAGTCTAAGAATATTTGCCTGTCTGTGAATACAATTTTTTGTATATATGCATCTGTATGATACCGAAATCCCTGGGGGAACGCTAGGTAAGAATGTCTGTATGCACTTTACTTGTATGTCTGTGCACTTATGCATATACAGATATGTTGTCTTTGTCTTTGGACTGGCTTTCTGGATTTTAGAATTTGCACCTTTTTGGATCTTATTTTTGCGCACTGGCTTCGATTTGTCTCAATGATGCTCGATGTTGTCATGGACAACCATGACAGTATGTACATCTCTGTAGATATGTTCATGTATGTGTGTACTTATCTGTGTGTGTACACCTACATATGTAAATATATGTGTGCACGTGTGTGCAGTTGTCGGAGAAATTGGCTGAGTTGAGAGAGCACCAGATGGCAGCAGAACGTAGACAGATAGAGAGACAGAGAGAGGAGATAGTGGAGTTGACAGAGAGACACAGAGAGGAAGTGAGACTGCTGAACACAGAGCATCAGTCAGCTGTGCAGTGGATCAACGACAAGCATCTGCAGAAAGACAGAGAGTGGAGTGACAGGTCAGAGTTGTTGTAGTCTCTCTCTCTCCCTCTCTCTCTCTTAGTGCTCTGCCTACTGACAGATCCATGGTATATAACGCCTCCACTCTTATCTGTCTTCTGCTTTCCTCTTGATTTCCGCATGTGAGTATTTTTTAAATCATCTAACATACCTAATCTCGGTCTGCACCTGTCTCTCTTTCCTTCCATTCCATTCCATTCTCTCTTTCCTGTCCAGATTACATCAATATTAATTATTCAGTTTGTGCAGCTGTAGTATAGATTATACTAATTTTAATCGTTAGTTAATCAATTTACTTAGTATTTAAGTCTTGGCATGAAAGCAATATTACTAAAATATCAAGCAGATTATGCAACTTAGTTTTTACACCGTAATGCCAAGGTTTCAGAGACTGAAGATCGGGCGAGTTGAAAAGCAGTCATGTTACTCATGTCAGTTACCCTGTACAAGATAATCTGTTAATAGATCCACTAATGTAAGAGATGAGCATATCCTGAAAATTAATACTGCTGGTACATCAATCAATCAGTCAATAAGAATTTAACGTCCGATTCCTCACTATATGGCAATGTCAGGGACGTCTCGTGCAGACTCTACACAAACAGGCGCCAAAGCACCACACGATGACGATTGAGTACACAGAGACCACAAGAGAAAGCGAGATCAAAACAGTGCAAGTCTAAGATCTAAGGCAGGTGGGTCAAAATTTAGACCTATGGAGGAAATAGATGGGATTTTAGCTTGCTAAGGAAAGTACCAATACAATTACAAGATCGAAGATTTTGTGGAAGAGAGTTCCATATTGTCGGAGCAGAAAACATGAAGGAGCGTCTGCCCATGGCATATTTAATGTTTAGTACAGTGAGAAGGTATAACCACATGATATAAAATATTATGGTGGTTGATTAATTGGAGCTAGGAAGTTCCGATTTTGTAATTTTGTCTTGTTTATTTCTAGGCTTTTGCAATTTAATTTATTAGAGATTAAATATTATTAGAATATACTAAAATATAATATAGATTCAAATATTATTAAAATATACCAAGAACAGTTCTTTTGAACAACGGCTAATTGCTAAAGGTTTTTATAGCAGGAAAGCCAATTTAACTTTCAGTGTGAGTCTGAAAGTTTGCACACAGTTTCACAGATAATAATAAACGTGATAGATATTATAAAATCTAATTTTAAATTGTATCTGCACTGAATTGCGCTGGTGAAATTTGGTCATATTTGGGTTTTAGACGACAGTAGGTTTTATTGAAGAAATATTTTGTATGAAAGAATGCATTTTCTGTAGGGTGAAGAACTTGGAAGAAGTCGTTGAAAATCTTCAGGAGGCGAATAGAACCATTCAGCTTAACAAGTATGATCAAGTCTTGCCTGACAGTATTTAAGAGCTTTGCCCTGAAGCAGTAATAGTAATAAAATAGATCATAGTAATAAAAATTAGATTCTTATTCTATCTCTAAGGATATATGCGACATCTTGTTTTCAAAGAATATTTACTTCTAATGAATACAATTATTATTAATGTTGTATCCGTACACGTGTTGTGTTCTGGTTGCTGAAGATTTGAACACCCGCAAACTGCACGTGTCATAAAAGGCGAAAAAGCACTAAGATCCAAAGCAGCGTCAGAACGGTCATTTGGTTGTTGAGCGCATAATCTCCAGAAGTGGCTACAAAATTTTCCAATATCGACTCTAGTTAAGCTGGAATTCAAGGAAAGATGATGATGATGATGATGATGATGATGATGATGATGATGATGATGATGATGATGATGACGACAACGACGACGAAGACGACGACGATGATAATGATGAATGGTGACAATTATTAAACTGCTCTAATCTAAATATATTTATAATATATTATTACAACTTCAAGATATAGTTGCAACGTTTACAGGGCAATATATTTATGCAGTCCTGAAAATTTCTGCCATTGAACTGATATCTTTGGAATGTAATTAGCATGTGATTTTTGAACTGTTACATAGAACATAAGCCAAATTTTCCTTTATGTTTAGACATGTGTTTTTATGCAGAGTTGATTTAGACGTACTATATCCTAGTGTTTAGACATGTGTTTTTATGCAGAGTTGATTTAGGCGTACTATGTGCTAGTGTTTAGACATGTGTTTTTATGCAGAGTTGATTTAGGCGTACTATGTGCTAGTGTTTAGACGTGTGTTTTTATGCAGAGTTGATTTAGACGTGCTATGTGCTTGTGTTTAGACGTATGTTTTTATGCAGAGATGATTTAGGCGTGCTATATGCTAGTGTTTAGACGTGTGTTTTCTACAGAGATGATTTAGGCCTGCTATGTGCTAGTGTTTAGACGTGTGTTTTCTACAGAGTTGATTTAGACGTGCTATGTGCTAGTGTTTAGACGTGTTTTTTTATGCAGAGTTGATTTAGGCGTACTATGTGCTAGTGTTTAGACGTATGTTTTTATACAGAGTTGATTTAGGCGCGTTATTTTCTAGTGTTTAGACGTATGTTTTTATGCAGAGATGATTTAGGCGTGTTATATGCTAGTATTTAGACGTGCGTTTTCTACAGAGTTTATTTAGGCGTGCTATGTGCTAGTGTTTAGACGTGTGTTTTTATGCAGAGTTGATTTAGACGTGCTATGTGCTAGTGTTTAGACGTGTGTTTTTATGCAGAGTTGATTTAGGCGTGTTATTTTCTAGTGTTTAGACGTATGTTTTTATGCAGAGATGATTTAGGCGTCCTATATGCTAGTATTTAGACGTGTGTTTTCTACAGAGTTGATTTAGCCGAGCAGTTACAGACTCTGATGCAGTCCCACTGTAACGAGGCGATGCGACTGCTGAAACTAAACAGACCCTCAACGCTCTCAGCAAATTCTCTCTCATCTACTGTGGTAACAAACAGTCTATCTGCTCCTGTTTATATTTATAGTTCAATAATTTGGAAGGATAGCGATTTTATAGTTCATATATTTATAGTTCAATAATTTGGAAGGATAGCGATTTTATTTACTCATAAAATCAGGGCAAAGCTTTCAAGCTATATTCATTTGCCTCTTTTTCTTTGAGTTGTCTTTGCGCTAATTTGTTTCTTTGCGGTTATTACCTCACTCTCGCTTTCGTTCTCCTCTATCCTCTCTCTCTCTCTCTCTCTCTTTCTCTCTCTTTCTATCTCTCTCTCTCTCTCTCCCTTAGTCTCTTCTCTTCTGATAATAGAAATCTGCTAATCTTACTGAATTACATAATTAGTGAATTTTATTGATCTCTTTAATTGTTATAGTTAGTCCTAGAAAGTCAATATTAATCGCAAGATATATTAATAATATTTAATTCTTTTGTCATACTGCTCTTATATGCTAAGCTTTCTATATTGGAATTGTGTCTATCAATTGAAGATAGTAATTCCTTGTATTTGATGTAGTATAACTACGTACGATTACAATAGTGTGGTAAAACAAACGAATATACTAATACGACATCAAATCTTCGACATTACTTGACGTGTATTTCTCAAATTCCTTTTCCTTGCTTTCTTACTTCTATTATCGAGATATCTCAGCAATTCGTCTGAATTATAACTATTGTGCCTAGATTTATGCTCTGTAT
Source organism: Enchytraeus crypticus (assembly GCA_905160935.1). Lineage (NCBI taxonomy): Eukaryota > Metazoa > Annelida > Clitellata > Enchytraeida > Enchytraeidae > Enchytraeus > Enchytraeus crypticus. The sequence continues at coordinate 268,968 of CAJHZI010000518.1, read as the reverse complement.
TAAGATTTTTATTTTCCTCACTATCTCTTCGCATATTTGTTTTATACACTGTGCGTGCTTATATACGTTGTGTTTGCCTGTTTGCGGTAGAATTCACCAACCAGGTCCGTATCGTCGCATGTTAGTGAAAGTGATCAAAGTTGTAGTAACGTTGATACCATTCAGCTAGCACCTACAAAACATTCGCTTAGTCATCAGCAGGGGTCACCGCCAATGAGTCAGCAGCAGCTTGAGTTAAAGCACGAGTCACAGTCTATGGGTCATCAGCAGCATGAGTCACAGTCTATGAGTCATCAGCAGCATGAGTCACAGTCTATGAGTCATCAGCAGCATGAGTCATCGTCATTGAGTCAGCAGCAGCATGAGAAACAGCATGAGTCACCGTATTCTATCGGTAAACAAAGCAGGTTTGTCTTAAATTATTTTTCTCATTTTATCTATTTTATATTAAATATTTTAAACTATATTTTTTGCTATTTCTGATAGAAGATCTTATATACGTGGGTGAACTAATCTATTCCGTAGTTTATATGCAATTCAAGAAGCTAATCATTTAGTATGTAGGACTTTCTGAATTTTAGTAACAATTTATAAAAAATCGAATTTTAGCTGCTTTATGTTGAACCAGCATTGTAGCTGTACCTCTAGTGTTGTACCGGTGTTGTAGCTGTACCTCTAGTGTTGTACCGGTGTTGTAGCTGTACCTCTAGTGTTGTACTGGTGTTGTAGCTGTACCTCTAGTGTTGTACCGGTGTTGTAGCTGTACCTCTAGTGTTGTACCGGTGTTGTAGCTGTACCTCTAGTGTTGTACCGGTGTTGTAGCTGTACCTCTAGTGTTGTACCGGTGTTGTAGCTGTACCTCTAGTGTTGTACCGGTGTTGTAGCTGTACCTCTAGTGTAGCTGTACCCTGTAGTGTTGTACCGGTGTTGTAGCTATACCCTAGTACGGTGTTATGTACCTCTAGTGTTGTACCGGTGTTGTAGCTGTACCTCTAGTATTGTAGCTGTACCTCTAGTTTTGTAGTTGTACCTCTAGTGTTGTACCGGTGTTGCAGCTGTACCTCTAGTGTTGTACATGTGTTGTAGCTGTACCTCTAGTGTTGTACCGGTGTTGTAGCTGTACCTCTAGTGTTGTACCGGTGTTGTAGCTGTACCTCTAGTATTATACCGGTGTTGTAGCTGTACCTCTAGTGTTGTACATGTGTTGTAGCTGTACCTCTAGTGTTGTACCAGTGTTTATAGCTGTACCTCTAGTGTTTACCGGTGTTGTAGCTGTAGTATTGTAGTGTTGTAGCTGTCCTCTAGTGTTGTACATGTGTTGTAGCTGTACCTCTATTGTTGTACCAGTGTTGTAGCTGTAGCTCTAGTGTTGTACCGGTGTTGTAGCTGTACCTCTAGTGTTGTACTGTGTTGTAGCTGTAACCTCTATTGTTGTACCAGTGTTGTAGCTGTACCTCTAATGCTGTACCGGTGTTGTAGCTGTACCTCTAGTGTTGTACCGGTGTTGTAGCTGTACCTCTAGTATTGTAGCTGTACCGCTAGTTTTGTAGTTGTACCTCTAGTGTTGTACCGGTGTTGCAGCTGTACCTCTAGTGTTGTACATGTGTTGTAGCTGTACCTCTAGTGTTGTACCGGTGTTGTAGCTGTACCTCTAGTGTTGTACCGGTGTTGTAGCTGTACCTCTAGTATTATACCGGTGTTGTAGCTGTACCTCTAGTGTTGTACATGTGTTGTAGCTGTACCTCTAGTGTTGTACCAGTGTTATAGCTGTACCTCTAGTGTTGTACCGGTGTTGTAGCTGTACCTCTAGTATTGTACCGGTGTTGTAGCTGTACCTCTAGTGTTGTACATGTGTTGTAGCTGTACCTCTATTGTTGTACCAGTGTTGTAGCTGTACCTCTAGTGTTGTACCGGTGTTGTAGCTGTACCTCTAGTGTTGTACATGTGTTGTAGCTGTACCTCTATTGTTGTACCAGTGTTGTAGCTGTACCTCTAATGCTGTACCGGTGTTGTAGCTGTACCTCTAGTGTTGTATCGGTGTTGTAGCTGTACCTCTAGTGTTGTACCTCTAGTGTTGTAGCTGTACCTCTAGTGTTGTACTGGTGTTGTAGCTGTACCTCAGTATCTCGCTGTGTGGCTGAGAGACCTGCTGATAGCTTCACAGCTGAATACTCTCAGTTCATCACTAGCGTTCAGAGCTTTCATCCTATGGTTGCTGATCTCAAGTCATCCATTGCTGCAATCACCAACAACATTTCATCAGTCGACCACATGTTCAATAGAACTAACAGAACAGAGAGCGACCTGGTGAGGGACAGTGAGGCAGACAGTAGATCTAGAGAGTCTGGTGCAGGGGGGCAGTGTGAGAGTGGCAGAGAGCTGAAGGGTAGAGTGGAAGCTGTTGTAGCTGATAAGATAGGTGAGAATGATGATCTACGTCTTCCTCATTTGTCAGCTGCCTCGCGTGCTGCTTCTCTGCAGACTTACAATCAAAAGGTTTGTTTTGAGAAGATAAGTACGGCTTTAAGTTTAGTGCTTCGCTAATAGTTATAGTATGTGTGGGGTTCAAGTCCTGGGCTCGCCCGTCACTGACATCTTATTCGAGTGAGGAAACTGACGTTAAACTTAGCTTTGCCAGCTTTATAGATTCTCTGTTATTTCTTTTTGGACGGGCAAATGCTGTATTAATAATATGAGAGCAGTTGGAAAATTTGAGAGAAGCAGTGACTCGTAACACTTCTGTCAATGATACTTCCTTCCTTCTGTCTACTGTGTTCATTTTTTTAAAAACAATTTTAAGTGCAATTTCTTTATAATTAGCTCTTGTTCTCTTACCGTTCCAATCTCCATAGCGGTACTAATCAGCACATTAATTCTCATCAATCATCATCGTCAAGCACATCAATCATCAAAAAAGCATGTCTTTTTACAAGATACTTAGGATAGTAGTATAATTGTAAATATTGATAATGTATTAATATTATGTAGCAATGACGGTTGCATAAACGTCTCTAACTTATCTTTTGTAGAGAAAAGTAAATTTAACCTGTACACTTATTAATACTATTATTTTCTTGTAACTGCAGTCAGTGATCCCTGAACTGATAAGAGGCGACGACTGGTATGAATGTGAGAGTGATCGACATGTCAACAGCAGAGCACCCCGCCTTCTGTCGACCGGTCTGTCTGCCTGTCTGACTGCTTGTCTGTCTGCTAGTCTGTCTGCCTGTCTGTCGGCTTGTCTGTCTGCTTGTCTGTCTGCCTGTCTGTCTGACTGCCTGTCTGTCTGCTCGTCTGTCTGCTTGTCTGACTGCCTGTCTGACTGCGTTTGTGACTGCTCGTCTGTCTGCTTGTCTGGCGGCCTGTTTGTTTGACTGCTAGTCTATTTGTTTGTCTGGCTGTTTGTCTGTCTGCTTATCTATTTGCTTGTCTGCCTGCTTGTCTGTCTGCTTGTGTATAGTACTATTTGTTCTCGCTTGTCGCTCCTCTTTCTTTGAGTATTGTTTATATTATTTTCTGTTTTATGCTATGTTGATTCACTTACCGATTTTCTGTAAAGTCTGTGTCCTTTATAGATCTAATGTAGGCCTATGGAGTTTCATTTTATAATCTTAATTGTAGAATGCACTTGTATTTATTGCAGTTCCTATTTATTTTACACGTATTTTGAATTCATTACGTTTAGAAGATGTTTAAAAGTATTTTCTTAAAATTGCTGTATGTCAGATGATTTCAGAGCTAGGATATTGAATTGTTGATATAGCTTTTTATACTTCTCAACTCTCCTGTTAACAAATATTATTTATTTCTAACAACAAATATTATTTCTGAAAATATCTTAATTTTAATAATATTAATAATATTTGAATAAAATTTTATTAATATTTGTATTGATCTCAAATTAATCGGTCTTGAAACTCGTTTTCTTTAAAGCAGCTAAAGCGAACTTTAGCGTCAGTTTCCTGTCTTGAAAGCTTGTCAGTGACTGGTCCAGCGCTAGCATCAAACCCTGCACCTACTGATGTCGGAGCTATAGCGTATGTTACGAGTAATTGTGTATATGATGAGCAGACTCAGAGAGAGAACCAGTGGAGACGCTGAGCGGGAGATGTTTGTTTGATGAGATACTTCATCGCGATGTTTCCGCTGATCAGGAGAATCGCGATTATGACAACGACGAACAGTCCGACCCTCTGCATCTTCAGAGTCAATGGTTAAATTTTTAGTTGCTCTCTATGTATAGCGCTCTTCCTGTTCTTGTTTATTACGTATTTTATTTCTTAGTCTAATATATTCTGATGCTAATGTTTGACAGTTTTGTAACGTTAAGAGTATTAAAGCAATTTGCTGTATGGTCTGTACCGTAAAGGTATGTCAGATAACGTTAGGATGTGGCTTGGAATCCTTTGATCTTTTTCGTTTTTTGCGTATTTATGAAATGCACACTAGACTGCTTTTATTGCTTTGTAGCCTCTGCGTATTTTTAAACTGAACTTAGTTGAGCAGTTAAAGATAGATATTTTGTATTTTAGAGTGATTTGCTGCATGGAGAAAATTAATTAAATCTGGTCTAGCTAGTAATAAATGTATCACGCTAAATTATTGACTATAACAGTACAAATATATTTGATTAGTATGGATAATTATTATTTGCATTCCTGGTTCAAGAAGTTTATCGACAGTAACTCGTAATGATGCAGCTCAGTACAGTTAAATAGTTAAAAGAGTTGTTGTCGTATTATAGTAGCGATACAAGTATCTGTAAGAGCAGCAGTGTATTAGATCAAGAATTGAGTTTAAAGAGTCGTTGTTGTTGTTGTATTACTGTAGTGGTATTGGTATCTGTAAGAGCAGCAGTGTATTAGATCAAGAGTTGAGTTTAAAGAGTCGTTGTTGTTGTTGTTGTATTACAGTAATGGTATTGGTATCTGTAAGAGCAGCAGTGTATTAGATCAAAAATTGAGTTTAAAGAGTTGTTGTTGTTGTTGTTGTTGTATTACAGTAGTGATATTGGTGTCTGTAAAAGCAATAGTGTTATAAATAAAAAGCGAATTAAAGAGTTGCTGTTGTGTTACAGTAGTGGTACAAGTGTCTGTAAAAGCAGTAGTGTAATAGATCAAGAATTGATTTATAGCGTTGTTGATGTTGTTGTTGTTGAGTTACTGTAGCGGTACAAGTGTCTGTAAAAGCAGTAGTATAACAGATCGAGAATTGAGTTATAGAGTTGTTGTTGTTTTACAGTAGCGATACAAGTGTCTGTAAAAGCAGCAGTGTAATAGATCAAGAACTGAGAAGTAAACACTTACAGCAGTACATACGCTTGGTTAGTATTTGCGCTATCTCTCTATCTCTTTCCCTCCTTCTCCCGCTCTCGCTCTCCTCTAGTTAATAGTTCTGGACACTTTGTACAATTAATTACAGCTGCTTGACACATGCTAACTAATTAACTATCTAGTTTAATAACTTTAAATGTAGTTTATCAGGGTATCTTATTGTATTTCATATATAGTGAAAAATTGCTGCCCGTAATTTGGACTCGCATAGGTCTTGTTTAGTGGTTATGTATTTATTTCATATGAAATTCTGTATTGTTAACTTCTATAACCTTTTCTATTTATTCAGCTGCTTCAGAAATCTCCCGGTGTCAGTCAGAAGTCTAAGAGTCACAGTTCGGGTAAAGAACTCATTTCATTTCTTGTGATCTTCAATGACTTGTAGCTACTAAGCTTGGGCTAAGTGAATAGGCTTAAGTGAATGTCTCAGAAGCGCAGTGGTTAGAGGCATCAGTCAACGTTACGAATTTTTGAATGACAGATCCTGGAGTGAATTGAACTCTCGTGGGTCCTATTCCAGACCGCGCTGATCTGAGAGATTTTACCTGAGATTAAAATCTCGGACATTCACAGGACTTAAATGACGTAAAGGTTTAAATGTGTTTTGAAAAGTGATAGGTATCAACACAGTTGAACATTTCATTATAGTTCATGTGATATTATTATTATTATTAACATTATTAATTATTATTATTATTAGTAGTATTATTATTTTTGCCCTAGGTTGTATAGGACACTGGACTAAAAAATAAGATAAAAGAAGGACTTTATTTAATTAAAAGAAAGATTACAAATAAATGTTTAAAATAATTCTTCTACACTCTGGGAGGCCGCATTCGCCAATGTACTACGAACGCAGACAGCATTAATGTGCTGGAGTGCAATTTACTGGCGCTGCCATAAAAAGGCTTTTTTGTTAGTTTTATTTGTATTATTATTATAAATGAATAGGTATAAACATCTCTTGAGATTTTAAAATTATTCCTCTGACGACTCCAAGTGCTTATATTTCTATTGTTCTGTAAGAACATCTGGCGTAGATTTGAACCTCGGCCACCCTGCCTATGAGTAACTGTATTACTAGCTCATCCATTCACCTGGTACACATATGTTGTATGTGAATTGTCTTAAGCACATGCAGGCTGTGCTGATGCAGATAAGAGCGAGGTGTCCTCAATCAGCTCTCAGTCGAGTGAGCAGCTGAGAGAGCAAGCTGATCCATCTTCTGCTGTCTCACGTCCACAGCTGCAGCAGCTGGGCGCTGCCCCACGTCAGCAGCTGGGCAATGAGAAGGTTGTGCAGCTGTTGAAGCAGCTGGGAGCGGAGGAGCTGGGAGCTGAGTGTGAGCAGCCGCCTCAGCTGGAGCTTCTGCCGAAGAGCTGTGGGTTAGTTAACTGCATCGGCAGATTTCTGAAGTAATTTTTACAGTGTTGTGAGTGTTTCAGATTATATAAATCACAAATAAAGTCTTGGCAACATTTATTTCAATTTGAAACAGGATTGCGCAGTTATCGTTTATCTACTATGTAAAAGCTAACGTTATGTGGAAGTATTGCACTTTTAGATCGGCTGTTATATTACTAATTTATGTGTATATTAAAATGAACGTTGCCGCTATTTTTCTATTTTTCTGCTTCGATACTTGGCTATGCGGAACATAGATATAAGAGTATTGGAAGGCGAAGTGATTTTCGTTAGATTTTAAATAATTTACTTAGAAATTATAGATCTCCTGCTATAAGGAATGTCGTACTGAACGTTGTGTACAGTACTTATAAGTCACGTGATGTAAAACCAGTCTTAAATGAAACACTCCATGATTTGTGTAGGACTGATAAATCAAGTGGTGTAAAACCAGTCTTAAATGATAAACTGAATGATTTGTGTAGGACTGATGAATCAAGTGGTGTAAAGCCAGTCTTAAATGAAATACTGCATGATTTGTGTAGGACTGATAAATCAAGTGGTGTAAAACCAGTCTTAAATGATAAACTGAATGATTTGTGTAGGACTGACAAATCAAGTGGTGCAAAGCCAGTCTTAAATGATAAACTGAATGATTTGTGTAGGACTGATAAATCAAGTGGTGTAAAACCAGTCTTAAATGATAAACTGAATGATTTGTGTAGGACTGATAAATCAAGTGGTGTAAAACCAGTCTTAAATGATAAACTGAATGATTTGTGTAGGACTGATAAATCAAGTGGTGTAAAACCAGTCTTAAACGATTAACTGAATGATTCGTGTAGGACTGACAAATCAAGTGGTGTAAAACCAGTCTTAAACGATAAACTGAATGATTCGTGTAGGACTGATAAATCAAGTGGTGTAAAACCAGTCTTAAATGATAAACTGAATGATTCGTGTAGGACTGACAAATCACGTGATGTTAAGCACGGAGATCAGCAGCTGCAGTCTCATCGGTCGGGTAAACCAGTGAAACAGAGCAATCTGTCTGCAGTGACTCGGTCTAACAAGACGAGTAAGCAGAAGGAATTGCGAGTTGAACCCCCTGCCTCGCGAGTGAGAGCGGAGGGCTTAGACACGAGAACTGTGAAGTTGTCTCAGCGTGCTTCTAGTGTAGGATCGAAGAGAACTAAAAACAGCGATAGTAAGACAAGTACAACGCAGAAACCAAGTTCTAGCAAATTCACTGCAATATGGAAGTAGTTCTAAGCACAAATGTTTCAATATCTGTCAAAATCATTCTGCTCATATGGTTTTGAGCATGTATGAAAGTAGATCTTTTTCCAAGTATTTGTTTGCATGTCTTCGTGTAAGTAGTTATTTTATTGTCATACCTCTGATAATAATTCTGTTCACACTTTATTGCATATCGGATCCGTTAAAGTATATTTGCTCGTATAGGTATAGGTATGTTTATATATCCTCAGTTGCTGGGCTTCCGCTTATTTAAATGTAAATATATTGAAGGAATATAATCGTCAGCTCTCTCCCTTTCCTCTCTCTTTGATGTAATTGAAATTTTAGATCTAAGATACATAATACATATTCTGGATTAATCTTCTAACAAGCTTACTTACCATGGGAATTCATTACTGTCTTATTAAGGCAACTCATATGCAATGATTTTACAATGTATTTCTTAATATCTTCTACGAGGTTTTAGAAATATATACTGTGTTTATGGGTAAATGCTTCAAAATAAAGACTGAACTGTGCAGGTAGCTTATTTTTGTTTAATTAGAGTAGTGAGTTTAATGTCCCGCTCAGAAGCACTTAAGATTCTCTCGTCAATGCGCCTCTAGAGCGAGGAAAGTTTAGTTGAGGTATAGTTTGGTACTGCATGAGAAAGCTGTACGCACTGTTGTGGGTGTGAGCTATGAAATGTATTTAATTGTTGTTTTCGTGATGATCAGGCGTGGCTATTAGTCCATTAACTGCATATACAAACTGGCTCAAAATAGGGCCCTCCCTAAGAGGAACTGCTAAGATTTTATAAAAATCTCAGATTGTATTTAAAACTTCTGGAAATAAGTACAGGGGGAATGTTTGCGTATTCTAGCCAGCTTTATTTTACTAATGTTGAAATCAGATATGCGGTATTAATATATATTCGGATTTCAAAGTGGATTAAATAAGCTGTAAGAATTTCAAATATGAAAATGAAATCTGGAACCTTAGAGAATTATTGCCATTTTTTAAAGAAGGAACTTTTTCATCCATTCTGTAAATAATTGTACTAAATATATTATATCTTGATACCTTGTATATGATACCTATATATGATACCAATATATGATATAGACCTTTTATAATATGTAGCGGCAACTCTGTTCACATAATAAACAAAGCCTAATGGGGAAGCGGGAAGGGGAGTGCGCTTATATTTTCGGCTGGCAATATTCTATATATTCTCATATATTTATTATGTTTTTTATCATTTGTTAACAGAATTGTGTTTTAAAAATTGCAAAACAATTATATTACCATTACCTATCAAATTATAATAAACATGTCCTAATTTACATTTAGTATATGTCTAGATTGAATATCTCGAGAGGATATATTACATTTTTTACGATAAATTACGTTGCAGTTGCCAGCCACAAAACAATTAAGTTTATGATTGCGCGGTGGCGCCTCCTAGCGAAAGAAAAAATATAAAGTGCTATTTTTCAAAGTAAACACCTTTTATGTAAGGTCCATAGTTGAAAGTATATAGTTAGGTACATGATTGATTAAAGATTTATAGAAAATTATGTCATTGTTATTCATTGACGGAAATCGTAGTACATGCGAGTAAATGACTAAGTATTTTATTGGCGGCATTTGTTATAGCTGTTTTTATATCTTTTTTTATCTAAATCACGGCTGTGAAATCTATTGACTGACATCTCGCGATTTAATTTGCTGTACATTTTGCTGAAGAGACTTTCAGTGTCTTAAAATTGCCTGTTGTTGATTGGAGCTGTTCAGACAATCTGATTCCATTGATGGCTTCACTAAACGTCTGCTATGATTCGTTATTAATAATATAAACTTGCTAATTTCTGATTTATGGTCTGTATGTTTGAAATTACTGATAAATTTTAGTCGAAATGTTATGTGGACGTTACTAACATCAGTATTTCATAGCGTTGATAATGAAATATTTTTAAATTTTATTTACAAAGTTATTAATTATATTGTCCCGGAATATGAATGGAGACAGAGAGATTCCTAAAATCCTCACGAATATGTTACTGCTTGTTTTATATTTTATAATCGTTAGGTTATATTGGATGGCTGCAATGTAGATATCTGCATCACTTTTAATATATTTTTGCTTCTGATTGTATCTTAAACTGATTTTCCGAATAATATATCGTAGGTAAATATTTGCGCCGTTCTTGTGAACACAGTGCTCTGTTGAGCTAATTATTGTCAACTACAAAGACAACATTTTCCTTTGTAGGTCTACAACTAAAATCCAATTTACAGGTCTAAAACTAAAACACAATTTTCTAAAACACAATTTACAGGTCTAAAACGAAAATTGAGATACGCGGTAGTTCATGTCGAGAGAGTATGACGGTGACGAGCCCAGATTTTAAGTCCAATATAGGCTTACTGATCAGCAGTTAAAGCTCTAACTGATTATGCCGCTGGCTCAGCCACTGATGAAGAATTTTTTGACGTCTGAGTTGCCAGGATTTTATGTGGAAACATGATAGTAACAGTTAATAATACTTATTCATTTATATTCTCATATTTCGTAGCGAAACGTGAGAGTTCTTGCGTGATGTGTAGAATATAAAACTTGATATGATACAAAAATATTCTAGTCATATAAAGACAGTGAATTGGACGAACTCTGCATGAAGTCCTCGCCGTTACACCGGTTAGTTTGTCAGCAAATAACCCTGTGAACACTCCTTAGCAGCAGCATGAACCAGCTGCCCTTCATTATACAGGCTTTATTATGTTCTGAATTGAGAAAGTATTTATAAACCGAACAGCCTGACCTCGAGAAAATTTCACGCCTCTTTGAAGATAATCTCTGGACCATTTAAATAAACATAACAGCTCTCGTGTAGGAGCCTCCCGGCTGGAGGCAGTGGCGATGTTGGTAAATTATTCGACAGCGGATCATTGTGTGCGGGGTTCAAATCCTGGGCTCGCCCGTCACTGACATTGCTTTAGAGTGAGGAAACTGACGTTAACATTAGCTTTTTTTAGCTTTACTTTCCCATTTACTATGTTTGCCCGAAATCTTTATATATTTCTGCTCTCGGAAAATCTTTATTAAACAAAGGTATTAGTTAACGATATTCTCAGCCTTACGTACCGCACTGGGGAAGTTTTACATTTGAAGAATATTTATTATTGCTCATAAAAACAGTTAATAACGAACTCGATTAAATATAAAGTTTAATGCATAATGGAAAATATAGTTCAAGACTTCAAATATGGCAATAAAGACATCAAATATTGCAATACTTGAGGTTTTAGTTCATCATATGTGTATGTGCACTCATTATAAAATAATAATTACAAATACACAAACACAAATATTACTTAGTAAAAATTGGATTGCGCATGTAGCAGCTAAGTTTCTGCCAGATAAGTAGAAATCCAATCTCTATAGTTATGTCAAACTTTTGCGTTCCCAACCATAGTCGGAGAAATGTATACCTCCTGATGTATTCTTCTCTGATGATGATCCGTGTATCACTCTTGCAAATATTCTTTGTGTAAATGCAAATCTATTTACAAACATTCTCGTCCTCAATGAACATGCTTCTATCACAGTGCATCAGTAGATCTTATATCATCTCCTATGATCATGTCTCTCACTTCACCTGCAGACATTCATTTCCATTGTGTGCGTGTACTGCTCACTTCACTTGCAGACATTCACTTCCACTGTGTGCGTGCACTGATCACTTCACCTGCATACATTCTCTTACACTGTGTGCGTGCACTCCTCACTTCACCTGCATACATTCTCTTACACTGTGTGCGTGCACTCCTCACTTCACCTGCAGACATTCTTCCACTGTGTGCTTGCATTCCTCACTTCACCTACAGATATTCTCTTCCACTGTGTGCATGCACTCCTCACACCGCACTTCACAACAGTAGACAAACTTACACCTACACCTCTCTCTCACAGTCCTAACCCTCGTCACGTGACCTCTCCCACAGCACAACACCTCACAGCTACCCTCCACCCCTGCACCCAGCGAGGCGTCACACAGCCTGCCCCTCGTGCCTAGTGACCCCACCTCAACCTTCCTCTCGCAGTAGGACGGAGATTCCTCGAGGTACAGCAGCTTCTCCGAGTCAAAGCTCTGAATGGGTTGATCTCTCAGTGTCACCCATCTTGTACTGACGGTATTCGTAGGAGAGTCCATCTGCACGGCTTTGTTTTCAACAGATTCTTCTCTTTCAGGGTGATTGTGAGCTGCAGGCTGTTGGAACTGATTCTGCTGACCTTTATTCTGCTGACCTTGATTCTGTTGACCCAGATTCTGCTGACCCTGCTTCTGTTGACCCTGATTCTGTTGACCCAGATTCTGCTGACCCTGATTCTGTTGACCCTGATTCTGTTGACCCTGATTCTGTTGACCCTGATTCTGCTGACCCAGATTCTGCTGACCCAGATTCTGCTGACCCTGATTCTGTTGACCCTGATTCTGCTGACTCTGATTCTGTTGGCCTTGAGGCCAGTCAACTCGGAGACTCTCCTGATGTTGTGGAAGACCAACCTCCTCGCCGTCTTAGTCCAGTTTGAGATGAGTGTATGACTCCTCTTTGTTGTTATTTTGTAGTAGTAGTTGTTGTTGTTGATCAGCCGCAGTGTAACTCATTTTCTTCGACTCAACTCTGATCGCTGAGTCATATCGAGCTCTCAGCGCGTCACCGATAGGTCTGAACTCTGAGGGCAGAGCTTTGTAGCAAGTCTTGATCTCACAGCTCCCAGACACCCCGTGACACTTACACCTCGTCCGCACGTTCGCCTCCACTTGCTGCGAATCGGGAAAATTACAAGTTTTTATGTTAGTTATTTACGTGTAATTTTATTTTATATTACTGCCGTAATTAATAAGTATATAGTGCTTATATATATATATATATATATAATATATATATATACATGTATATATATATATATATATATATATATATATACATGTATATATATATATATACATGTGTATATATATATATATATATATATATATATATTATATATATATATATTATATATATATATATGCTTATTATATATATATATATATATATATATATATATATATATATAATAAGCAATCGATGAATTTAAGTTGTTTTATAATTTTTCAATTCGGACAGTGGCTGAAAAATTGAGAGCGATGAACTATGAACATTTTAATCTACACCGTTTAAGATCTATTTTCCTTCTTTTCAGAACATGTTTTTTCAAGTCGTTTGGTTGTATCGATTTGCAGTAACTTGTGATAAGGGACGTCCCTGACATTATATGAGGAAACGAACGGTTAACCTGTATTGTTATTATTTTACTATTATTATTAATAATAATATTATTATTATTATTATTGCTATTTTTTTTACCCCGGTGTAGAGAACCTGGGGTTTGATAAAAACGATTCAAGCAATACGTGCTGAATCGCCGCCCGGCTACTCGAGGTCATCAATCGGCTTAAAAGAATTGTTGAAGCAGACTGCAATAAATCTTTGCAAAGTCATGAAAAGCCTTTGCCAAAGAAAAGATGTCTCTCGCTTATTGCCGGTTTGCTCTGCAATAAGTCTGCCTATGCCATTAATAAAGTCAACTCCTTCGGGATTCATCGGGCCCATGGTTTCAATAGCCACCGGAACAACTTCATATCCTAAGGACAGATCACGATATTTATCCAACTTCCTAGAGGCGGCATGAGCAGCAGCACCACCGGCTGTGACTATTATTGCTCTTATTATTATTATGTTAACAACGAAATGTCTATTATCGAATTCTAATACTTCTATTTTCCTTCAGTACTTATCCCTCGTATATTATCCTTGTGCATTAGATTGTTTAAAGTAAAACAGCTTAATTCGATAATTGAAATACATGTAATATTTTTCAGCTTAACTTCTTTGATTATTTAAATTATTTAGTCCAACTACACGAATAGACGAGACTGTA